>SNRZ01000144.1:0-142262 GCA_008729115.1 Dirofilaria repens
TTTTCAAATTTTACCACTTTAAATGAATCGATTGGCCAAAAATATGAAAACATTGTGAACAAGGAAAAACGCTTATTTCTTAAAAAAAAAAAAATTGCAAATCGAGAAAATCATTTATCATCGGAATGATAACAAATAAAAGAAGACAGTTTTCATTTTTGGACTCAACTTATTTTATTCTATTTTATTTAACAGGCAATTCACAAGATTGGCTTAGCTTAAATTTTTTCATCAAACTTTTTTAATTTTTTTTTTTGCCAAAGGCGAAGACAAGAGAGAAGGGAATTGGAACAAGATTGATGAGGATTCGAGAATGGAAAGTTATTTTATTTTTGAGCCCAATCATTTTATGAACCAATTCTCATAATACATCTTGGCTGCTTTTATCATCCAATTCAATAATCATAAGAACTTAATAATGAATGAATTTATCTTTGTTAAGATCAGTTATTAGGAATGCAATATTTGATAAATAAATTTTGTAAAATATTTCTAAAACTATTCTTCCGTTAAATTATTGCTTTTTTTGAGAGAGAAAAATTTGTTGAAATTTATTAATTCGAGAAAAGGTTAAACTTCTCGAAATTTCTCTCAAATTTGAGCTAAATATCAAATTTTAGTTTTTTTTAGCAATAAATTATCAATGAACTTCTAGTGGTAAATTTGATAAATTTTAATTCGAATTTTCGTTATATAAAATCCCATTCAGTATAGTATTAAATATTTTGCATAATCAATTAAATTTCAAAATGATGTTTTCGTAATATTTATAATACATTAATTATCAAAATATTTTTTATTCCATTTCATCCATTTATGTCATTTTGATAAAATGAAATTTTAAACAGTTACAAATTATCCTATCATTGATCAAGACTGAGACATTTCAAGAAAAGCGGAGATTGTTGTTTTGTTATCATTTGAAATGACAGTTATTTGATCGAAAGCATTTTTATCATAGTAACTTGAACAAGATAAAAGTTGTAATTTTTTGCTCATATTTCTTGGATGAGATAAGATTTAAAACTTTTATAATTATAATTTATCGATTCTCGACTTCAATATCTCGTCCATACATTTGAAAAAGTGAATAAAGTTCGAGACTTGAAGGCTAATTCAATCAAAAATGCATTCCAAGTTTCATTTGAAATATAATCACAATTAAGCCTTCTTTCAAAATGATAGCAGATTTTCGCCTTCTTTATCAGACTCTATTTTTAAATTAAATTTGACTTACCATAACAAAAAAAAATATCACACAACCTTCTTATCCATTTCTCTATCATTCATGTTTAGTTATATCAAGAAGTTTTCACATATATATGTATATATCTCAATACTTCAGATTTAGATTTATTTTTTTTTTCTTCATTTGAAGCATAAAATTACTTCATCATTCTTCTGTCTTCAAAAAAAAGTTTCGCTTTTTTTTAAATTTTAGAATAATTTTTTTTTCAAAATATTTTTGTTATCATAAAGTTTTTGTTTTTTTAAATATATTTATTTCATAATTTTGTTATCATAAGATTTTATTTCAAAAATTTTGTCTCATTTTGCTTAAAAATTTGTATATATTTGCTTATATTTTTACAATAGCATTAAATTTAATTATATTCTATTCATTTTGTAAATTAATTTAAATTATAACTGCAAATTAGCATTAGATATTGGAAAATATTTTCAGTGAATAATTTTAGAAAAATCAAATAATATTATTTATTCGACGATAAGGCGAGATGATTGATTGATTTGAGGATATTTTTTTTTTTACATAAATATCATTAGAGTTTAAATTTGGTATATCTGTTTGAACAGATAAAATTTAATTAAAATTAATATCATATTTTTGGCAATTTATATTAGTATCAAAATTTTTAACAAAATGATAAATAAACAGTTATTGAAAATATCGTATTATTTGAAGATATAAATGTTGTTTTTTTTCTTAATTTATCTTATGATAATCTGATAATCCTAGATAATTTTGATAAGTGCTTTATTATTATATGATAAAAAATAAAATAAAATGATATTTCCAAATTTTTTCAACTAATTTTTTCTTCTTTAATAACTTTACGACAATTAGAATGAAATTCTATGTTTTTTCCTTCTAACTTTTCAATCAAATAATTTTTTTAATTATTCCATTTTTAAAATCAAAATAAAATTTGAAATATTTGTAGGATGTTTCTTAAAATTTCTAAAAAGAAGGATAAATAATTAAGCGTAATTTACATTGATATTATTGATAACGATGATGATAATCGTATTTTAATAAACACAATCATTTGAAATGCAAGATGTTAATTTGTCTAAAACTTGATACAAATGGATTTATTTTAAAATTTTCACTTCAGATATTTAAAATTTTTCTATTTCAATTAAACAAGAATTAGATGTTTTGAAATATATCATTTATCATGTGATAATGTTTTGTTAATGAGCGTATTTCAAATTTCATCCAGTATCATTGTTAATTTTTATCATATATGAAAAATGATAAGTTTAATGTGCGAGAAATGTATTTTCCTGTAATTTATATTTTCATCAATCAATTCGGAAACTGATAATAATTTATATCAAAATACTTCGATATATATGTTCATATACTATTGGCAAATCTTCAGAAATTGGTTAATTATCATTATACATTTATTATTATTGTCATTGTTACTCCTTTTATTGCTTGAACTAAATTCATATTATCATCATCATTATCATTACTAATGTCACTATTATTATCATCATCGTCATCATTTATCCATATTTATTGTTTTGAACCAGATTTGTGTGCTATCATTATCATTGCTATTACTGTAGTTATCATTACTCCTTTTTATCCGCATTTATTATTTGAAATAAATTATTGTCATTATCGTTTGATTTAGGATAGAAGGAGAGATGATAATAGTAATTTATTTCGACAATAATTCGAATAAAAACAGATGGTAAATGCGGATAAAAAAGGATAGCGATGATAATGATAGTAGTAATGATAGTGGTAATGATAATGTAATAAATGCAATATTCAAGCAATAGATGTAGATGAAAGAGGATGATAATAATAATGAGTCCGATTAAATTTGTAATCAAAAACAAATATTCATTCAAGAATATAAATAAATAAATTATTATTTTACAAATTTTTTTTTTTTGAAAATTTTCGATATCATTTAAATGTAATACCATACAGATTTCACCGCTATTATTATCATTCGTTATCAGTTCCAAATTGAAATGATTTATCGCGGTGATAGATCATTATTAATCTATTCACCATCATTTGCTATAATGAAATGATAACTTTTTCTCGACTTCGAGATTTCGCAACTTTATTTTCAACTATTTGTTAAATCTTCAATTCTCCATTATGTTTTTTTACTGAAAATTAAATTTTTTAAATTCAAATGATATCCTGAAAATGTCATTTCAATAAACGAAAAGAAAAAAATTCATTATTTTCAAAAAATTTCAAGCAATTTCATTTACATTTTGGTCTATCGAAAAAAAAAATTGCCTTAAAAAAAATTTTAAAAATATTAATCGATGAAAAGTATTTTAGATGCTTTTTTTTTATATAAATGAATTGCTATTCCGGTCTTATTCAATTCAAATTCGGTAGATATATGTAAATGAATTCCTTTCCGCTTTAATTTAAATGAATTCCGTTCCACTTTTATTCAATTCAAATTCAACACATATATATATGTATATTTAAATAAATTCCTTTCCGCTTTCATTTAAATGAATTCCTTTCCGCTTTCATTTAAATGAATTCATTTCCGCTTTTATTTAAATGAATTCCGTTCCGCTTTCATTCAATTCAAATTCAATACATATATATATATATACATATATTTAAATAAATTTTGTTGCAGTTTTGTCAATTCAAGATTTTTGAAGGACACTTACGTTTAGAGCCAAAAAACGATTATTGTCCGAAAATGAGCCATAAATCATGGGTTTCTGCCTCATGTTACGGAAAAATTATGTTGAAAAAAGAAAGAAAATTATCTTTTTGATAATTTGGCATATATTTTGACATTTTTCTTTTTTTTTTTTTATAATTTTATTTGACATTTAAATATTTAGAATGTTCAATTTGATATGGTAATAATCAGTAATCATTAATCATTAATGTTAATTCGATGATAGATAATTTTCTATTCATTTTTTTCCATATCTTTAATATTTTACTTAAATATTTCAAAAAATTTTACTTCACTTTCTGAATTTAATTTAATCATTTAATGTCGGAAAAGAACAAAGAAAAATTTAAATTAAAAGAGAAGAAAAAAAATTTAAATAAAATTTTATTTTATTACCAAATCATTGAATAAAAATCATTTAGTTAACGAAAGTATTAAATTATGCATAAATAATACTTTCATATTATTTATTTATACAAAATATAATAAATTTTTATTTTCATTTTCTATTTTCAATTCCGGTTTTATTCAATTTAATTTCATATTCAATTCAGTTTGTTTTTCTATTACTATTCCAACACTATTTATAAACATTTATGCAGAAAATATGAAAACGTTATATTCATTTATTTTAGTTTCTATTCCATTCCATTTAATTCTGTATTCAATTCCATTTATGCAGAAAATACGAAAACGTTATATTCATTTATTTTAATTTCCATTCCATTCCATTTAATTCTGTATTCAATTCCAATTTGTTTTCTATTTCTATTCCAATAATATTTATAAATGGAAAAAAAATTTTTTAGAAAAAAAGAAAATTAGAAAAATAAAATTAATTCGAATTTTCATTCAAAATTTATAAGCGCAAAAATTCATCGTAACTTTATTGAAGATAATGAATTAAAACTACATTATTTGGTAAAAATTAATATTTTAATGAGAAAATTTTTTTTTCTGAATTTCCTTTGATATTTTCAAAAATATAAATATTATTGCTTTTTTAGAAAATGGAAAGGAGGAGTGGGAAAGAAGGAGTGGAAGAGAGAGAGAGAGAGAGAGGGGGAGAGAAAAAAGAGAATGAAAAATTGTTGATTTGTTTGAAAAGTTTTTTTGATTTTTAGTTGGGAAGAAAAATAATCGTTTAAGGATAAGAAGCTTATCAGAAAAACATACATATTTTTTTGTCCTTTATGCTTTTCTATTTTTTTTTTTTTTTTTTTTTGATATGTATTTTACATTATCAAAAATCTTATCATTGATTAAATATCATAAATTCATCTTTATTCCAATGTATCTCTATTTAGTATCATCTTATCATTTAAAAAAATTATTTTTTTTTTTTTCAATATAATTTATCATCTGGTTGAAAATTTTCTTTTTATTTTTATTAAAAAATATATCAAATCATTGAAAGGAGTTAGTTTTTTTTTTTGTGCTCACGATAACTATTCCTATAAAAAGAGCCAAAAAACTCTTAGAGAATTTATGGCTCATTCTACAAAAAGACCACTTTTTGGCTTCCTAAATTTTAATTCTTTTTTTTTGTTTAATAGAAAAAAATGCCAAATAAAATTAAATGAGAAACTTAATCTAAAAATTAAATCATTCTTAACTTATTTTAATTTTTATTATACAAATAAAATGTAGTATAGGAAATTAAATAACTGATAAATTTCTAATAAATTTCGATTTAATTTAATGATATGGAAAATGAGACAAATTTTTGATAAAAATTTTTTGAAATATTTCGATTAAAATCATTTGCAATTATAAAAAAAATTAGAAATTAGATATTTTTGCTAGTATTACAAAATAAGAATTATATTATAACATTCGATTAAATGGAAAGGAAAAGTGAGAGAGGAGGAGTGCTATCATATGATAATAATTAAAAATTTGAATAAATATTTTAAATTAAGTAATAAATTTTTTTCTTTCTTTGAATTTTCTATTATCATTATCATTATCATGTAGTGAAAAACTTATTATCATTATCATGTAGTGAAAAACTTTCGATTGAATTGCAACACGATACACAGAATTGCAATTTCTTTATTTCCACCTAAAGTTATCACTAAAGACAAAATTCAAAGCTATCAATCTTGAACTCAAATTTGAGTAATCAAACTTTTATTACGATAATTTCAATTAAAACGCCAACGAATGCAACAATATACAATATTAATAATTCAGTAAACGAATTCTAATAATAACAATTAACTCAAAAAGCTATCCAAAGATACTCGATATGCCCTCCAACCTGACTGACCTCGGCTGCCCATTTAACCCCAAATAATGATTTTGATTGAAATTCTCCGCTTCATTCCGAGGTCAATCATGAGGTCACCAGAGTAATAATCTATATTTGGAACACGAAAACATGATAGCTAATATGATTCACGATATGTTAACATATATATATATTGGTTGATAAAATTCAAAAAATCATTGTAAAATGTTCGATTTTTGAAACAATTATATCATTAAAATAATCAAAATATTGTTTATTCTTTATGAAGCATATTTTATTAAATGAATTCTGATATGATTTATCAGATGATTGATAAGCTTTACATATGATTATGAGAATTTTATGATTATATAAAAGTATTTGTAGTTCTTACAAGCTTGTTATTATAATCTTTGCTCTCATTGCAACAGATATCATTTATTATCTTATTTATATTGATAAAGTAAATTTTGTTATTGTTATTGCAACATTTATTATCTATTTATTATCTTATATTTATCATCTTATTCGTATTTGATAAAATAAATTTTGTTATTATTATTGCAACAGATATCATTTATTATCTTATTTATATTGATAAAATAAATTTTGTTATTGTTATTGCAACATATATTATCTATTTATTATCTTATATTTATCATCTTATTCGTATTTGATAAAATAAATTTTGTTATTGCAATTATAACAGATATCATTTATTATCTCACATTATATTGATAAAGTAAATTTTGTTATTGTCATTGTAACATACATCATTTATTTTCATATTCATACTGATAAGCTAAATTTTTTGTTATTTTTATTGCAACATTTATTATCTATTATCAATTTATTATTATCTTATTCGTATTTGATAAAATAAATTTTGTTATTGCAATTATAACAGATATCATTTATTATCTCACATTATATTGATAAAGTATATTTTATTATTATTATCGCTATTATTATTGCTATTCCTATTATTATTATTATAAACTTTCTCATCAATAAAGATATCATTAAATATTTATAATAATATATTTACTGATTTTCAACAATTGCTATTCATTGATTGTCAAACAATTTCCGCCCATTTTCCTTTTCCAATAATTATTTGGTCAATTTTTCGAAACTTTCAATTTAATCGTTTTATTTGTATGATATCATCAACAGAGCATTCATTCAACAATATCTAATAATTTATTATCTTAGTTTTGCTTAATCAAGTTTGCCTGATGTTTAATCAAATTTATCTGATAATTAAAATGATTAATATATCTTTAGAAAAAAAAAAAAGGGAAGTAGGTTTATTATTTAATAATTAAAATTGGCTGCATAAAAATATTTTTTCGAGAGTACTTTTTGTCGAGAATAATTTTTTTTTTTTTCTTTAATTTAATTATTGCTATCTCTTTCTCCATCCCTTTGAATTATTTCTTTTTTTTTCTTTTAATTTACTTTCTTTTAAATTACTTGATGTATTTTCCATTTTACTTGAAAATAAAAAATAATATAACCATTTCGAAGGTTTCTGATTTGTTTAAGATGATAATTTTTTTTTAATCATGTTTACCTGACTGATCAATCGATAGTTTTACCTATTTATCTGTTCTAATCACTTTTGCAAATTAAAAATATATAACATTATTATATTAACATATCAATTTATCATTATACTAACGCTAACATTGAACTATTATCAAAAATTATGATAATATTTCCGTTTCATATTAAATGATTATAATTATTTAAGAGATAACAAAAATTTCTATCATCTATATTGTATTTTGCTTATATAAAAAAATGAAATTTATTACTAGGTAATACTTATGCTTGAAACTGAAATAATCTATAATTAAAATCATTTTATTAAGATAATGATGCAATAATAGCTATTTCGATTCAATAAATGAATTTTTTATCATCACAAGTTGAATAATTAATTATTGTTATCAGTGATACGAATGATTTAATTATATTATAATTATATAATATAAAAATAAAAATTATTAACGATTAATTAAATAATATTTTAAATATTAATTAGAAAAATGCTTGTGTTAATAATTTATTTCACATTTATTGATTTAATTTAAATTAAAAAAAAAAAAAAAAAAAGAAAAATTTCAGCTGATATGGATGATATTACATCAGATCATGCGATGATGCATGGTCTTTTAAGTTTTCAACATAATCGACGAAATTTAAATTCATCACAAAAACGTATTCATCGTAATGTTAATCGTAGTACACGTTCAATATCATTAATCGATCGTCGTGGATTGATTAATGCACCGAGATATCCATCGAGAAAAAGTAGCATTTCACCGTTACCACATCATAAAAGTATGATATTATTTATTTTTTATATTAAAGCAAAAAAAAAAAAAAAAAAGGAAATTAAGTAATTAAAAAATATTTCAAAATTTATCATAACTTATCATAAAATTCACTTTGTTATAAATGTATCATAAATTATTTGAATTTAAAAATTTTTATATTCGTTACGTAATCTTTTGATAAATATAAATTGAAGATTGACATTGGATATCTTAATTTATCAGTAAAAATTCAATTATCGAAATTATGCAAAAAAAATATTTGAATCAAAAAAAAATTTCTTCTAATCAGTTATCATATTAATATGTACATATACGTAATCAATGCGTAACTTTTGATAAAATATAAATTGAAGATTGACATTGGATATCTTAATTTATCAGTAAAAATTCAATTATCGAAATTATGCAAAAAAATATTTGAATCAAAAATAAATTTTCTTCTATATCAGTTATCATATTAATATATACTATACGTAATCAATGCGTAATCTTTTGATAAAATATAATTGAAGATTGACATTGGATATCTTAATTTATCAGTAAAAATTCAATTATCGAAATTATGCAAAAAAAATATTTGAATCAAAAATAAAATTTCTTCTAATCAGTTATCATATTAATATAATACATATACGTAATCAATGCGTAATCTTTTGATAAAATATAAATTGAAGATTGACATTGGATATCTTAATTTATCAGTAAAAATTCAATTATCGAAATTATGCAAAAAAAAATATTTGAATCAAAAATAAAATTTCTTCTAATCAGTTATCATATTAATATATACATATACATAATCAATGCGTAATCTTTTGATAAAATATAAATTGAAGATTGACATTGGATATCTTAATTTATCAGTAAAAATTCAATCATCGAAATTATGCAAAAAAAATATTTGAATCAAAAATAAAATTTCTTCTAATCAGTTATCATATTAATATATACCTAATCTATACGTGATCTTTTAATGATAACGTGACGATTGACGTAGATTTATAAAAACGAAACAAATGTTACGTATTTTAAAAAAGAAAAAAAGCACTAACAATAGTTTATTTTATTAATAATTATCAATGGGCAATTATGCAAATATTTCATTCGCATAATTACGTAAATGATTGATTTAGAATATGACGTAGATTCAGCGGATACGTTAGCAATGTTAATGCATTTGATGAAAAAGGATGATGCAGATGATCCGTTTTGCGCAATGTTTCTACCTACCACGTATAAACCAACGCATCATTCACCAATCCTATGGCAACATTTACAACATACAGTACCACTTCGTGTTCAACAATTTTCACAGGTATATTATGATCAATAGTATCCGGGAATATTGATTATAAACCTGAATATATTATATGAATAGAAAGTTAGAAAGTCAAGAAAAACCTGAACTGTACGGTACCATTTCGTATTCAACAATTTTCAAGTATTATGATCATCCGGGAATATTGATTATAAACCTGAATATATTATATGAATAGAAAGCTAGAATGTCAAGAATAAACCTGAACGGTACCATTTCGTATTCAACAATTTTCAAGTATTATGATCAATAGTATCTGGGAATATTGATTCTAAACCTGAATACTTAATCGTATTATATGAATAGAAGGTTACAATGTCAAGAGTTAAATCGAGACTTTGGTAAATTTGAAAAATTATAAAAGATATGAAATTTATTGTCTTTCACTTACATATTCTTATCACTTGATTGTTAAAAATAAAACAAGAATTCATAATAATAATAATAATAATAATAATAATAATAATAATAATAATAATAATAAATTATAAATTCGTATATCAGAATGATTTATAAGATTTGAAAAGCCGAAAAGTCTAAATGAAAGACGAAAAATGTAAATAACAATTTAATATTGTTTATAAAAAAAAAAAAAAAAAATTTACAGAATACTGCTGGAAAAGTATTACTAACATTGCAATATGATCTTGAGGGAAGCAAGCTAAATGTTGATATCATTCAAATTAAAGATATCTTCGGATGGCAAAATTGCGGTAAATTATTTCATATTTTAATAATATTTTAATAATTTCAATATTTTGCAAATATTTTGAGAATGATATTATTATTTTTTTTTCTTTTTTTGATAATTACTTTATTGAAAAAATATTTAAAAATTGACTTAAAATATAAGATAAAATTAATTATTCAATTATCTTTTTCTTCTTCTTCTTCTAACAATAATAATTTCATTTTCAGTAATTTATCATTATCAATAATTAAGTGATAATTCAAGTAATAATTCATAATTTTTGACCAAAGAAAAAAAGATTCAGCTAATAAATTAATAAACTTTTTTATAAATAAAGAAAAGGTTTTTTTTTGCAGATATTTTCCTAAGTGTACAATTGCTACAAAATTGTAAAATATTGGAAAAATATGAAACATGCAGTAAACGTTTAGCATCACAAATATATTTTAAACAAACAATGGAATTTAATGTTCCGATTATACTATTTTATTCCAATGATACTAATCTTCTCGTTAAGGTTTTACTTTTTATTTTTCTCGAGATTTTCTGCAATAATAAATAGCTTAAATTAAGCATAGCAGTATTTATACATATAATATTAAAATTTTAGAATATAGAACAGATATAAATTAACAAATTTTTTTTTTCTAAGATTTTATGTAAGTTAATAAAGAAAAAGAGAAAAAAAAAAACCAAATTATATTATTATAATTATCAATTCTCAAGAATTAATAATCAATGTATGGTTAGTATTAGTTCTAAATTAATAATTTATAATTGAGATTGCTAATATCGTATTATGATAATAATGATAGAAAGTTAGCTTATCACTAGTATATGACTCCACCAGAAAACAAAAAAAGAATTCCACAGTTCATAATAATAATAATAATAATGCATAATAAAACAAAAAACATGACTTATATACTATACTATCAATTTGCGAGATTTATATATAAGTTGATAAAAACTTAATGTTGTATTATTATCAGTGATCAAGTAATTTATATCAATTCGTTGCTATTGTTATATTATGATAGTAATGATATAAAGCTGGCTTATCATTTGTATTGCAGAAAAAAAGGATTCGATAATTCATAATAATGATGCATAATAAAACAAAAAGCATGCCATATATGCTATATTATCAATTTTACATTAATTAAATTTGTATATCAGTTAATAATATGATAGAAAATTTTGAAATTTTACGTGAAACGTGAAACGTAACAAAATTTTTAGATATGTCAGGATACGAGGAAAGTTACTGAAATTGGTCATTTTGTCATTGGTCCACAAGGAAATTCAACAGGTGTACAACATTGGAAGCGAATATTTAACATACCAAATACATCATTTTCAGCATGGCATACGCTAACATCTACGATAAGTTTTCCAAATAAATTTTTAAAATGTGATCAATAAATAACAATATGAAAATTTTATGTACAAAAATAAAAGCATTTAATTTTAAAGCAGTATAACTCAATTTTCAAAACTAACATGCAGCATCAAATAAATTTTAAATTCAAGAAGTACATTCAAACATGGGTAAAATAAAGTCAGCCTATATATATCGAAGATTTTTATGCGAATTTTTTTTGAACTTTGAGGAAGAATTTTTTGATCATTTCTGAGATACTCTATAATAATT
Source organism: Dirofilaria repens (assembly GCA_008729115.1). Lineage (NCBI taxonomy): Eukaryota > Metazoa > Nematoda > Chromadorea > Rhabditida > Onchocercidae > Dirofilaria > Dirofilaria repens. Next base: position 12,171 of record SNRZ01000144.1, read on the forward strand.
ACTATTTCATTATGGTGAGGAAATGTCTGAGGTTTTTTGCTAAAAAATAACTATTTGTAAATTTTAGAGAAATTTTTTAAACCGATCTCAGCTTTTTAATTCATGAAATGACAACGAAACAAAAACTTTTTGCTAAGTTATACAAAACTTATTGAAATTATTATCCAAATATCAGTCATATAATTTTTAAAAAAATCACAAAAATTAGTCATTTGATTCCCTCGTGATAAATGATATCCGAAATATACTTGGTACATAGCAATATCAGTAATAAAAACCTAAAACAAATTATATAAAGCTATTTTATAGAAAATATTAATTCATCAGCATTTTCAAGACTTCCCCAATTGCTCTGGAAATTTTCGAAATCAATAAGTATTTATTTGTGAGAAGTAGAAAAAGTTTATGAAGTGATTTTTGGATTTTTAAAAAAGATTTCAAACGTCTAGCTGAAATTTTCGGTTAAAGAAGAATTTTAAAATTTTCAAAATTCATATTTAATAAATTTGCATGAAGGAGTTATCTATGATGGAAAAAAATGCTCAGTTGTTGCTGAGAGAAGAACTGGCAAAATGAGCTGAAAGTAAAAAATTGCTTCAATCCAAAAATTTTGCTTGTGTGGAAATAAAAAACAACTGATAAATGAGCAAAAAATTTCTGCAAATGTGAAAATTTTCAAAATAATAAGGTCAAAAAAAAGGAGCTAAAAAAAACATGCCATATTTTGTTAATTAGATCATTTCATTCTGGATGTTCAAATTTCTTTCGATGTTCTGCATTTTTTCGATAACATTGAGCACCATATCTGAAATTGCTGTATTTAAAATAAATAATTCAAAAATAAGCAGATGTACGATGATATCAACTATAGCCAGTTTTTGAAATGATTAAAGTGCTATCATTTTATTAACTACTTTTTTTTTATTTTTATTAACTACACGCCATACCGCAGAATAATTTGTCAGAAATAATGGTGGGAAATTATCGACCAAATGTTATTAGCTATAAATAAGTAATTTCTTCATACGATAATTTCATAAAAAAAGCTATGATTGATTATCTCACAGATACTAACTTGCATGGAATTTTTGCTTTCTTTATTTCTGTTCCCTCATCGCTATCACCATCAAATTCCTTCATATCATCAGCAATTTCTTCGCCATTTCTAGAATTTTCGTCATCCACTTCTCGTTTTCTTTTTCTTGATGCTGAAGCTTTCGTCTCATCCTTTGCACCATTTTTATCTTTTGTATGTATAGGTAAAGCAACATCATCCATTCTCGGCTCAATATCGGTTTTTGTTTTCGAAAGCTCGAATAATGTCTAAATTAAGAATAATCTGATGTAATTAAAATAGATATTATAAAATCTAGATAAAAACAAGAAAGTGAAATCCATTAATACTCTGTTACTCGCGTGAAAAAAGATCCTGATTTCCGAGCTCGTCTAATCATTGAAAAAATTGAGGTTGATGCGAAAAACTTTTACATATGTCACATATTACTTTAGTCATGAAACTCGAGATAAGATGTCAGACAGTACGAAAAAAAAAACTACGAATTTTTAAAACTCTAACTGCAAATTATATAAACAAAAACATATAGAAAAATGCCTTTCATCAATTGCTAACAATTAATCTTTGAGCTTTATTCAGAAAATCACCTCAAGCTCTTGTAAGCTAGTAGCTGTTTCCCAATTTTTATCATCTCGAATTTTTGTTACTCTCGGAAAACGTATCGATATACCAGATGCTGTGTGATTATCTGATCGTGAAAATTCCGCTCCTAAAATACAGTTGTATTAAATCTTCTTTATTTGAGTGGAAAATGGATGAAAGAAGATAAGATCAATTATAACATATTGTAAAGGACCTGTAATTTCCCATACTGGTGATTCTTTGGGATCAATAACTATGAAATCTGGAACAAGTGATCGAGAGCATTCAATCCATTCCGGTAAATTTTCATATATTCGAGATATTTGATGCATCTTAAAAAAATATAATACACTAACAAAAAAAAAAAAAAACAATAAAATTTCTGATATTCTAAACTCGATTTTAAAAATTTTCCGATAAATTTATATATGAATTTTGGGAAACAGTGTTGCAGCTTATATGATCTTTAAATAGCTCTACAAAAAATATTTAGAAATATCAATTACTTTTGGTTCTAATTCTTTATTGATATGATCTAATGTGGCATCATCATGGCCATTGCCACATTTAGTTACTGTACAAAATTTCTGCTTCTCCTTATCATACACTCCCATCAAAAATACTGACATCGTGCCACCTACGAAAATGACAAAAAATTAAAAGATTGAAAATGACAGACTGATTAATGGGGCAAATACTCTTATTATATAAAAGAATAATGAAAACAATGCAACATTATGATAAACTGATCTTGTGATAAAAACTAATATGCAACCGTTAAAAACGAATTTGAAAAGCTAATTGAGTACCTTTATTTCCTGTCCCGTAAAAAGCACCGAGTACAATGAGATCAGCTGTATCTGCCATATCACCTCCTTTCAAGTAATCTTTCTTTATCTGCAAAAAAATTTTTAAAATTTCTGAAATTCAATTTACCATGAAAGTATAGAGACTTATATTCTTTCAAAAACAACGAATTTATCTGATTAAGGAAAAAAGTTTAAAAATTATAGGATTTACCTTCAACCAATGCCTTTTTCCAGGTTCATATATTGTGTCCAAATCTTTTAACACCAGTCCTTCTAAACCTTCGTCGATGATATTCGAGATTAACATTTCTAACTTGTCATTTTCCTATAATGATCCACAATATCATTTAAATGATATGAAGTTAAATTTATTAGTTAATAAATAAACAATATAAATTTTTCTAACTTACGCCTTTTTTAATAAGATGACATTTGGAGAGTATTATACGATTTGGAACTTCCGTCATATTATCTTCCAGAAATTTCCGCCGTTCCCTTAACGATCTAAAAAACAATATTTAACTAAATGGTTTTCATTTTCCTTTTCGTAGCGATTTCTCGATAGAATATTTCACTTAATAATATTTCACTTTTACATAAAAATGGGCTTTTCAATGCTTTGAATACTGAAGCCTATAAAAACCGAATTATGCCACTTCTTAGTAAAAGTAATAACTAACTTTCCTATTAAAGATTTGCTGTCGTAATATATGCAGTCAAAAATAAACAAGCAAACTGCCGCATCCTTGAACTGCTTCTTTTTATGGATACCTAATGTTCCGAAGGGTAATGGTTTTCCAGTATTTGTGTCAACCAGTAACATTTCTGCATCAACAATTAAATCTCTACTTGTTGGAAACGCATCTGCGACTATTTTATTCAAATCGACTACCTGGAAAAGTAGCAATAAAAATAAGTTTTGATAAATGCAACAAAAAAGAGAGAAAAAATTTTAATTTATTATTTAAAAAGTTAAAGATAACTCATAATAATATAAATAGAAAAGTAAATTTGTAAAAAAATCGTTAGGACTTTTCAACGTTAGGATCTTTTATTTTTGGTTTCAGGGATTCATTCGCTTTTACAACCTTGTAAAGATTTATTATCAATTTCCAATTAAACACTTCTTTATTATAATCTTTCATTCAAATCTTGCACTAAAGCAATTGCCATGGAAATTGATCAGCAAACCTTATGATCTAATACTGGTTTCAACGAACGTGAGAAAAACATAAAGTTGCTACCATCTTTATGCAACTGCAACCTTTCTCCATCATATTTGATTTCAGCATACATTTCCTTGGTGCACTTCTCCATTGCTTGCTTAACACTTCGACATGGTTCGGCCTCAACAAAAAGAATAGTTCATTTATAACATTGATATAATCTAAAAAAGCCAAGCTCGAAGAAATCCTCTTGAAAAAATAATAACTAAAATACATTCTCTGCTTTATATTTCCTTTGAAGATCCATCTTTTTGTTGTTTGCGTTAGATATTCACCTATTCATTTTATATAAGTTTTTTATAGCAAACTCAAAAAATGCAGCATAGCATCTCAAATTGATATATTTGATATCGCAAAACTTACAAGCATAGGTTTAATTGGCGTATTCAAAATTATACCACTTTCTAATGCCTTTCCCTTTCAGCTTGTTGACACTTTTCAATGACAGTTTGCAGATTTCGAGAATTTTGGAATACTTCATATGCGCCTTTCCTTAAGCCCTCTAATCTTAAATAAAAAATAATTAAGATTCATCTGAACTAAATTGTACAAATTTGCTTTCCAATTAGTCATGAAGGAGGTATCTGGAGTTTCTCGTATTTCTCCAAAATTTTGAATGTTTTCAGTAGTAAGTATGAACTGAAATTGGAAGATATTTAAAGATTTTATGTAAGAAGTAATTATCATTACCAAAATGATTGACAGATAACGAAATGCGACAGGATGAAATGTAGATAATAAACTGGTGCATTAAACTTTAGCAAAGTATGACACTTACATATGTTTTGCTCCAGCGTTTATACGTAAATCTTTCATTATCAAACGGATAATATATTTCAACTCCAAGCACGAAACTCTGCAATTATATGAACTATATTTAACTATATCTGTATTAGGACGAATAATAAAAATAGTTGGAAAAAATGATTTGTTTCTTATTTTCGAATCTTAGTGGAAAGAAATGAAATAATCACATTCATTTCTATGAAATATATATGTGATGAATGCAATTCTTTCCAAAAAAAATGCAAACAGTCACTAACAATTCACATATTTTCGAGAAATGTGATTGCTGCTCCTTTTCACGTGTTAATTCACTCAATTTTTCTAACCAATCGTCTACCTAAACTTTACACATATCAAAATTTTTGCACCAACATAAAGTTATCCAGTTCATAATGAAAGAAGTCTTATATTTTGCTCCCAATTTAAAGGAAATAAATCAGAAACTGCAGTGAAAATAAACCGAAAATAATAACTCTATAAAATCAGAATCAGGAAATGATTAATTCATTGATACTTTCAACTTACCATTTGATTTGTTACTTTTGATTTTTTTCGACCATCATCAAATTTTGATAAAAACGAACATATTGTCTGAGACACGTCGCCTATTTGGTTGTATGATTCTGTCATTTCATCAATTGACCAATTAAACAACTTTGAAAAAAATATAAATTATGAAGTTTACTTAATCGATTATCTTAAACACAGCAACGGTTCATTTTTTTTTTTTTTCTTGTTAAAATAATACATTTTAATAAAATAGGAAAAATAGAGTCTTCAGATGAAATAATGACCTTAAATTATGGCTCTGAATAAGCTATATTTTGAAGAAATAGTTCTGAATTAGCTATATTAATGAAGAAACGAAGAAAGAAAAAAAGATAATCAATTAGTCAAATTCTACATTTTAACGCAGCATGGTATGAAACGCATACTTACATTGGAAAAAATTTTTATAATCTGTTTTGCTTTTAAATTATATATTCTGTGATCTGATTCTGGAATTAAAAATTTGAGCAACATGTAGAGATCACCATCATATCCTTCTGAAACAAATGAATTTATCAATACAATTAATTAAAAAAAGATGGTTCTGCAAACACTGACAAAAAGTAGTGCAATTGTTAAACTAAATATTATTTGATTTTTTTTAAACCCACAATAACATATATTTCAAGGAAATGAGTATTCAAAAGAGTAGTTACAGCAGAGAGAGTGAAAACTCGACTAAATTAAAAGAAATTAAACGATTCATATGAAAACTTCTTCGCTCTAGAAGATAAAAATCCAAAAAATTAAGCGAAGATATCAAGGAAAAGCAAAGCTTGAAACGAAAATATTTACATCTTATTTTTATTGAATTTATAATGACTTTTTCAAATTCTTACTTGCTACCCCAGTAATTATTATATTAATTAGCATCTGAATATAATATCTAGTTATACCTTTGTTAATGAACATCTTGACAGCTGTAGTCTTCTCGGTGTACTTCGATACTGATGCAATCACATCACAAAGTTTACAAAACAATTTGAACATATCAAATTTACTTCCTATCTTCTGAATACTGTTTTCGGATTCCAAGACATTTGCTGTTGATGGTTCATTTTTGATACTGGATACCTTTATTTTGCTACTACCAGCTTTTCCAGAACTCATTTCGTTCGAATTTTTCTCGGCAGTTTCATACTTTGTCTTCTTTCGAGAAGGTGTGACTGTTTTTGCTTTATCATCTTTTACTTTTTTCAAAGATGTATCTTCAGGAATGATCGTTTTCGAAGTATTTTTTGAAGGAGATGATGAAGTTTTTACTTTATCGCCAAACTTTTTTAGGCGTATCTCCGAAAGATCCCTAATTTTTTCTATAATCGATTCTTTGTCATTATCATTTGCAACATCCCAACCTATAAAATTTCTTCTTAGCAAGGAAAATCTTTCCCTTGTTAATGTAAAAAATAGTAATAATAAATAATTTGAAAAACCTTCGATATCATCCGGTGAATCAATAACTTTTGTTGTAGCACGGCAGCGTATAAGTGTTTCGAAAAGACATTCCACGTGAAAATAATTCTTCATTTCTGTTGGATTACCAGAATCCGCTGTGAAAGGATTTGGCACCATTCTCCACATTCGTAAATCCTAGAAAAAAAGAAAGAAAAAAATGAACAAGAAGCTGACAAATGCTAAATTACAATGCTTACTTCTTTCAATCAACAATCATCAAAAAAAACTTATTTAAATAAAAATTTTACTAAAATATGTTAAATAAAAATTTCACTAAAAAAAGATAAAATCAACTACAGACGTTTTTTCTGTTAGAATAGGGAATCCAATATTCCAATTAAGGTATGTTCAGTTAAATAATTTGGATGAATATAACTTTGGCAAAGAAATGTAATAAAAAATTTTCAGATAGGATGCATGAATAATATTAAAAATAATTTCTTTGTATTGAATAAAAGACTAAATATTTCAATTATAAATTTTAGAAAGAAAAAAACATAACCACTCATTGATCTTGGTCTAAAATATGATTCGACAATCAATATCAACATTATCAATATCAAAACTAATCATTTAAATATTAAGAAAAGTTTCTATATTAATGATGTCTGTTTGAAAATAAATAAATTTCATTTTCTATCGATTCTTATTAAAATAAAACATACTCCTTTTATTAAATGTTGTTGACATTTCTTACATTTAGCAACACGTTTAGCATAATCAAGTCCAAATTTTGACGACATTATACAATCTGATTTCACGCTAATTCTCGACCTGTAATTAATACTAATTTATTTATCTCAACTTTTTTTTAACTCAGAAATATGCTGATCTGCAAATATATCATAACCTAGAATTAACACTCTTTGGTATATACAGAAAATTAAATCATCAATGTATTATCATTCATGTATATTATCATTTTTGTCATAATACAATTTGAATCTGTGAATAGAATCTAGCCAAATATCAGTACTATTTAAAGTTGCAAAACTGAAACAAAATGAACGCAAGAAAACGAAACCAGAAATCTACATGTTATCAGAAACTGTATTAGCATTATCAGAACACTGCTCATAAATTACAATCCAGGTTTTACCCTTCGGGCATTGAATATTTGCATGTTTCATTTAATATGTTATTTACGTGAACTAAAATACTTTGGAAGTGTTAGGGTTACTAGGCGTACGTGTAATTCATTTATTATGAAATGAAAGGATTATGCGTATTTTTTATTTAGCACTTATATAATCTGATATATGATAGTCATAATCAGAGCGGGAACAAAAGTATTAATTGATCTATGAATGATTTGTAAAAAAAGTTAAGAATATTGTTTAGTTGTTTAATTAGTTAGTTCTTATAGAGATGATTTTATTTGCATCATATAAATAGCAAATGAAACAAATGTGATCAATTCTTTAGTTTAGTTATGACTAAATAATCTCACATTATTATTTATTTAATCATGATAATCTAAGATAAAATATTGAAGTTTTTTTTCTGAATATTTAATACGTTATTTACGTGAACTTTTTTTTTCTGCAACATTTTTCAATTGATATTTGAACTGTTCATTATGAATTTGTTAATATTATAAAAGTATGTTAAAAATAAATTATAGTCATCATCGTCGCGACAATGCATTCCGTAAATCTGCATAATTTTATTTCAATAAAATTTTTTTTTTCAGAAATTTTACTTGGGAGATTGGAACGAAAAAAAAGTGAAGTATAATGAAGCGCGAGAATCCAATCGATATAGAAGAAACAGCAGAAGATGAAGATGGTAGTGCTAATAAGAATATGAATAATACTATATTTGAAATAGATGATGGATTGGGAAATAATTCTGATAGCATCAAAATGATGATGATTTTAATTTAAATATTTATGAATTATTTAAAATTTTCTTTTTTTTCCTAGTAAGTATCCAGAGATTAAAAGAAGCATAGTGTTTACAAGGAAAAAAAAAGAATTGAAGTTGAATTTATACTGATTGTTAAACTCTATTTGTTATTCTATTGATTACTTACTCTTTATCAGCAGTTTTATATGTCATGCTAAAATTGCAATAATTTTAGTAAAGTTTTACAGATATGATGGATTTCGATTGTAATGCAAATCCGGAAATCTTTATCATATCAATCGGTAAAAATATTATATTTCAGGATTAATATTTTGTTTTTTTCATTCTGCTGTTAAACTTTCGCACCATATTCAAGTTTTTTGTTACAGAAATTTTTTAAAATTTTGATTTGTAAAAAAAATGAAAAGAAAATTATAATCTTTTTATAGGCTCTATTTTATATATTTGCTTGAAATTAGGTATAGAAAAGAATTAGATATTAAAAGAAACAGTAATCCTAATCATTTCTAGAAAAACCTCAAAAATTAGTTATTAAAAGAAATAGAATTTCTAATCTTTCCTCGAAAAAACCTCAAACTTGACTAATTAAACCTTTTATTATGAATTTCGATTTTCCAACACACTTACTTTGGAGATAATTCCATCAATTATTTTTAGATGTCCTTTCATGAGCATTCGTTTTCTGTCCGAGATCAACTTGTCTTCTCCACTTAATTATGGTAACTGTTTCGCATAAATACTTCCTGCCTTCTCTAATAACAATTTAAATTTTGACGCAAGCTTATTCAAATTCATTCTGATAAGGTAGGACACGGATATTCTATCCTTCTTATTTTTCTGATTGAACTGCCTTCATCTTCCATCATTTTTTTTTGTCCTAGTAAACAACTTACTTATTCCTTTCTTTATCGTTTTTTTTTTTTTTTTTTATTCCTGTCTTTATCGGCTCAGCACCCAAATTTGTGGACGATTTTCTTTCTGATCGTGGCAAAGTTTAATGTAAATGAATTTCCTTTCAGCTGCCACGATTTCTGTAATTTCTTGTTCTTCCTATTTGGAGGAAAGCCTCAAACTTGGATAATTAAATCTTTTATTATGAATTTCGATAACATATTAACAAAACAACAATTACAATTTCAATAATACAAGAAAACAATTTTAATAACGATGACATAAATGAATGAAAAAATAGGAGACCCAACGTATAACCCCGACTTAGTTAATCCAACCGAACTGCTGAAAGTACATTCACTATAATGGTTTGGTGTTAGACTCTCCTTTTATTAGGTGGTGTGTCCTAGTTGTGAATATGAGGAATAAAAGGTTTATGATAGCTAACATACAACGGGTGAAACATTTTTAGCTTACATTGTACATTATGTTATACAGTTAATATGCACATATAATATATACCCACTAATGTGAAAAGCAACACAAACAAATCACTGTCTTCGACGATTTTCTATTTCTCCTCACGATTTCAGCGACATTCGGGTGGCGAGAATGATTTAAAGGCTAAGATTTCTTCGTATGCAATTGCGAGGATTTTTATGCACTTTTCGTGTCCTTTTCCTTACTTCTTCCAAATACTCTTCTTGCCATATCTTCCTGAAAGTTGTAGTTTTTTCCGGGTATTTTGGTAACGATTAATTAATTCTGATTGCTGTGACTTCGTACTGATGCGCTCGATTCGTCATTCGCACGTAAATTGCTCTCATATTTCGATGAATTACTCACATCATTATAGCCAGGCGATAAGAAATCTCCTGAACATAACACTTTTTCTCCATTTCTCTCATATTCTTTCAGTGGTCTTTCGTTTATTAAGAATTTAACCTCAGTTATCATCTTGATGAATTCGCTTTCTTCCAAGAGATTCTTCTTCACTGCTCTCTGTAAGGTTTTCTTTACAACTCCAACCATCCTTTCGTATACACTTCCTTGCCATGGAGCTTCATGGATAATAAACTGCCACTTCTTTGTTCTTGAATGTTAATTTCTTGAATTAACCTGCAAGCTAAAACGAAGTTCTTGGCATTGTCAGAGAGTACAAACTCTGGACATAGTCTTCGGCCAATATATCTTCTGAACGCTTGAATAAAAGTAGCCTCAGACATGTTTTTCATTACTCCATATGAATGGTTTTTGTGACTAGACACATGAGTAGAGCTATTCAACGCTTTGACACCGTCCTATTGTCTCCTTTATCCACATAGGACCACAAAGGTCTAGCCCGATTTTCTCGAAGGGTCTGCTCACAATTATCCTTTCTGATGGATAAAGTGAAACTCTGGCTGTTCAAAGGGTATAGCATTCCGCCTGTTACATCCTTTACAGAGTTTCTTAGGAATGATTTTGACGTATGTTCTTCCATGAGGTATCCAATATGTTTGACGAATTTTGACCTATGTAAATGGGAAGAAGCGTGAAACATCTTTTCATGATACATCTTTTCATGTTGAACGATCAATTTCGCAATTCTTCCTCTGCATATGAAATGCGGAAAATTTATTAATTCTGATCGAGACCATCTAAGTCTCCCCAGACTTCTCCAGATACCTTCTGCATCACGTACTAATCCCCATTTTTCTATGAATTCTTGAGAGACTTCGGATTGAGCAACTCTCACCACTAATTTCTTCGCCTGATCGTAGTCACTAGAAGTAAACTTCCCTTCTTTTGTAAACTCTATAAAGCTTTTTATTTTTCCTCCCGATACTTTTGCCATGAATCTTAAAACAAATAGGAGGGTGCGAATTAATTCCCGTAATGACAAAAATCGTTCTACATCTATGATTGTCGCCTTAGCTGCCGATGTTATTTTCGTACGGGTCACTAATCCTAATACCATACAAATTTTTTCTTGAACTTCGCCAATTTCTTGTTTTGGCCACCTTTTTATTGAATGTACCATCCAGCCAGACAGTTCCATCATAGCGAATTCCATCATAACGAAGTATCTTTCAGCATTTTTGTAGCGCTCTTCGATAAGTTAAGTCAGAAAGATTGTCGGCTGTTTTTACATGGCGAAATGTGATTCCTTTGACTTCTATTATATATCTTGATTCTAATAGGAGGTTTCGTTATCCGGTGTATTGCACAAGCACTATCAATCCACATATAACCATTCTCTACTTAACTTTCTTGCCTTAAAAACTCCATTATTCTCGCTCCTATTGCTACTGTTAGCAATTACAATCGTGGAATTGTAGCGAACTTGTTATTAGCATTTTTCTTCGGGACGAATCTTGATTTCCCATAGATCAAAAAAGATTTGGATGATAAATAACTTTCTCTTTGAGCGTATACTGCCACACCGACTGCCCGTATCGAAGCGTCTACGAAAACGTGGAGATCTCGATTTCATTTTGGAGCCCATCATGATATTGTAATTTCTGGCATGTCTATGAATGCTTCGGTCAATTTCTCACACTGACATTTATCCTGTGTTTCCAACTTATCCCAATTGATGCCACTTTGTTATATATTTTGCATTAATATTTCCATAGTACTATAAAAGGACAGAGTAGTCCTAATGGATCAAAAATTGAAGCCGAAAATTATAGTATTTGGCGTTTTGATTGTAAACTTTCTTTAATAATATTTCATCTCCACTAAAATAAATCTTTCTTTTTGTTCCATTTGATGTCTAGGAATTTTGTGGTTATTCCCGTTTTTTTCTGTTGAGAGGTTTCCTCGAAGTTCGCATAAAATTCTCGGATTCATTTTTGTTTTTGCAAATAGTCTCTTTGCTTTCTCCGCCTTTCTAATTCCTTCTTTGATGCTCTCATTTGATAACACTATGTCATAAAATAGTTTTATCAACGTAAATATTCCTTGCAATTTCTAACTGAGGTTTCATTATTGAGCAGATATCGTATGACTGATAAGCTATTCCTTCTTTACTCTCTCCCTTCTTTACCTTTTCTATAGCTCCTTCTTGGAATAGCTTTACAAAATAACCATCGTATTCAAAAACAACTTGACTACTATAACAAAAGTCTTTAAAAATCAAAAGATGTCTACAACACCTGGGATTCCCAGGCCGTCTCCGATCCAAGTACTAACCAGGCCCAACGTTGCTTAACTTGACAGATCGGACGAGATGTCGTGCTTTCAACGTGGTGTGGTCGTAGACATAGTCGACTATAATAATATGCACCAAATTCCCAATCAAACATATCGAATCATTTGTTGTCCTAGCGATGCGGGAAGTTCCAAAATTTCTATCAAGCCATAACAGTCGAAATACTAGGCCGAAACATTCAATTATCTCAGACTTGGGTATTCGTTAAATTTTGATTCCGTCAAGTTCGTTAAGTTTGATCGGTCAAGTGTGGTTTTATTTTCGACCCTGTTTTAGTAACCATAGGACCTAAAGCAAACAATTAAATCTCTGAAAGAGATAGAGCTTACCTCTCTTAAGATTCCCTTCAACAATACTATGTGTGTTCATCATTTCGTCAAGAAAACCCTATAGAAGTTTTGTCCCCTTTTTAGTACCTTGTATAATTTTTTCTTTTTCTTAGTTTTCCTTTTTTCTTGTTCTGCGAGGGGAATTGTCTGATAATCTTCAGGAAATTTCAAACTTTAAATTTTTTATAATTTCAATGTGGTATGGTCGTAGACATAATCAGAAAATATGCAACCATTTTAAACATAATTCCAATCTATTCCTACTATTCCCATCGTTGTATCATTTCTTATTTATCGGATCGTTTGTTGTCCGATTGACATGTAGAAAAAAAAAGGCACGACATCTTGTCCGATCTGTTAAGTTAAGAAACGTTGAGCCTGTTAGTACTTAAATCGAAGACGGCCAAGGATTCCAGGTGTTGTAGACATTTTTTGTTTCTTAAAAATTTTTTGTTATAGCAGTCAAGTTGTTTTTGAATACACTACAGTGATATGTGAATGAAGCAATCGATTAATTTATTCTTGATGTTTGCTGTGACTTTCTATTGATACGTTCCGTTCGTCGTTTTTTCTGAGATCGAGAAATATTCCGAAATCGAAAAATAGATAATATTTTCAAAAAGTAGTAATATTATCAAATGAAAATTAAATATCTAGAATTAATAAAAAAAGTTTTTTATATTTGCTAAAGAAACATAATTTTTTTGCACTAATTTTCATGATTTTTAATTTTTGTAAGTGAACTTTCAATGTTCACTTACAAATAAATCATTTATTTTTTGTTTTTAAATAAAAAATAGAGGACAATTGTTTTAATTTTTTTTTCAATTTCTTTCGATTTGATTTCTCTTGGGATGATTTCTAGAATAACATAATCAATGTATCTGCAATCTTTTATGTTTTTTTCTCATAAAAAATTTGAGTGATAAGCTTTTCAAAAGTTATATATCGATAAAAACGAAATATATTATTGATTATTTTTTTTCAAATTATTAAATAATTATTTCTAAAGTCTTAAAATTGATAATTATTATCACTGTTATTGGTAGGCTACGAAATAAATAAGGTAGTCATGTGGAAGTTTTTTCCTATTGTTGGGTTGATCCTTTGGTTCGTTGTATAGGGAATCTCAAACTTGGGTAATTAAACTCTTTATTAAGTAATCAAGTGTTAATATTACACGACGTATCAAATAAGCACGCACGCATAAATAAACGACGCATAAAACCATAAGAAGGAAAAAAGTGGAGTGGAGTGAAGATGGATGCTGTGAAAAGGAATGAATGAGATAGAGGGTTAGGAGGGTATTTATGATTTGTATAGAACGTTCTAGAATTATCATGTTATAAAATAATTGAGGAATAATAAACAGGATAAATTAATTAACCGTGGGGAAACAAAAAAATCAGGGAGCAATGATTGGAGGAGAAACAAACAAGGAAGCGGCTATATCCCTGTAATGCAGGAGGCTTTACATTAGCTGTACAGATTCATAAAGATATCATTATATGGAGACAGATTGAAATCATGCATTTAGTAGATATTGTAGGTAAAAGAGAGATACAAAGTGATGAGCATGGATAAAAGATGAATATATGGGATATAATCACTTCTAAGTGATTCATAATATTGCTAACCGTTATTCTGGTTTATTTCGCGCCTTTCGCGAGAAATCATATTATGATAAATTGATAAGAATACGAGTTAGAAATGTTAGATGAAATGAAGTCGAGAAGTTTCTGAGTTATTTTGTTTCTCTTTGCTCCTATTTTGAAAATTATTTGCTTCTAAACAAATGATGAATTGAACAAATCTGTTGAAATAATCTCTGATCCCTTTATTTTGCATAATTCATCTCATCTTAACAACATTGCAGTATTGAAGATTATTTTATATCTTATCATCCAAGTCTTTGGAAGAGCAAAAGTATTACTAGGATTCAGTGTTTCATATATTTTTAGAACTTTAGAAGCAGGAATAGCAGAATTTTTTGTTTTATATCTTATTAAGTTTTTTGAAAGCGATAATACTAGTAAAACTCTTTGTCCCATAGTTTACTAGACCTTGAAGAAACGAAAATATTAATCGGATTTCCTGTTCTTTAATTTGTATGATCTTTAAAAATAGAAATGTAGTAAGAGAACTTTCTTTTTTATGCTTACTAGATATATGAAAGCAGAAAAATTAATTGGATTGATCTTTCTGACTCATATCTCACTAAGCCTTTGAGAAAAAAAATATTAATGGGATTTTCTATTCCATAACTTATGAAATCTTTGAAAGCAAAAACATTATTTTTTTTTTCAATGATTATCTTCTTCAGAAATTTTTTTCATTCCCATTTAATTTCCATATAATTTGAAATTATTATATCATAATTCTGATACTAACTGAAGATTTTTAATGTTTAATTCAATTGCTTGAAAAAGTTTTCTGATCAAAAAGTTTTTGATAGTAGATGAAATAATATGTGAGCAAATTATTACAATTTAACTAGTAAAATAATTTAATTAAAAAAATATTATAGATTCGTTGAAATATGCCGACTACAAACAAACTCCAGATTTACATATCGTTCGTATACTTCAAAAGGAGATTCTTATTGATGCTGTCACTTTTCATGAGCGATCCTTACAAATTGATTTTCATTGCTTGTAAGTATATTTATGAAACGAATTTTTTTTTAATTATCACTGCATTACTTTTGCTTTTCTTTCTCTTTTATTGTTTTTTTAAAACTAATTATAGGATAGAGTTAAATAGGCTTTTTTTTTATTATTTTTGAGAAAAAGAAATAGGATTAAAATATGAATAATGGCTTTTTATGAAATTGCTTTTTTTATGATTGATTTTTAATGATATTAATAAAAAATAATTTATAGTTTGACTTTTCTTTTTTTAATGTTTTTATGTAGAATAATTTTAGTAAAAAAAAAGAATTGGAAAAATTTATTATCGATTTATCGTTAAATTTATCTTTAAATTTTAATAATATTAATTAAAAAAGACCAAATGGATGTAGGGAAAAATAAAGGGAAATTTAAGAAATTCATAAACAATATGCATTCAGCTGCGTTAAACTTTTACTAAATTATTTTATAGGTCGGATACCGATCCTATTCTGTTAAAGTATGAAGTGGATAAATCGGTACAACTTATTTGGCATGTAGAACTTGCACATGATATAATACCAGAGGAGTGCCAAATGTTGTGATAATCGAGAATATGTGTTAAAACAACGAGATCCAAATCAATGGAGTTCAGGCATGTTACAATGTAACTCATATAGTGCCTTATCAACCATACGCTTCTCATCCGCCATATCTTCTCACATATCGTTAGTTTTTTTTTATTTTATCTCGCAAAATTTGATAACATTTTTTTTTTTTGAGATGATAAATTAAATATGATATGATTTGTAATTTATAATTTCAAGCCTTATTGTTAAAATTGATTTGTTTAGTTTTTAAAATTTTACCACTTTTTTTTCCTTTTCTAATGATTTTTTAATTTTACAGACGGCCAAGTATTTCCTATCGTTATATTGGTTCCTCAGTTGATCGATCAGGTTTATCGCCTACAGGGCAATCTTCGAGCTGGATTTCTTCATATGGTTCAAAATATCAGCGTATCTCTTATTATCCTACTAATCGAGTTCCATATTCACCACATACCTTTAATTATAATACATATAGAAATTATAAATCAACAGGTTTAGTCTTACGATGGTTGCAATCTCTTAAATTATAAAATGAAAAAATAGTTCTGAATTAGGTATGTTAATGAAGAAACAAAGAAAGAAAAAAGATGAACAATTAGCAGATTCCAAATTTTAATCGCAGCATGGCATGAAATGCATACT
The DNA here is from genome assembly GCA_008729115.1 of Dirofilaria repens. Lineage (NCBI taxonomy): Eukaryota > Metazoa > Nematoda > Chromadorea > Rhabditida > Onchocercidae > Dirofilaria > Dirofilaria repens. Next base: position 28,800 of record SNRZ01000144.1, read on the forward strand.
TATCTTGGAAAAAATTTTTATAATCTATTTTGCTTTCAAATATATATTCTTTGATCTAATTCTGGAATTAAAAATTTGAACAATATATACAGATCACCATCATATCCTTCTGGAATAAATGAGTTTATCAATGTGATCTAATTAAAAATTTAAATTTAGATGATTCTGCAAACACTAATAAAAAATCCAATCGAACATTGATAAAAAATGCAATCGATAAACTAAACATTATTTGACTTTTTTTAAACCAACAATAACATGTATTTCAAGGAAATGAGTATTCAACAGAGTTGTCGGAAAACCGATAGAATTTATTGTACTTTAAATGTTTAAAATATTTCTAACGATTTATCACTTTGTATTAATGTGTATTTTTAAAATTATCTCCCACGCGTTCTTTGTTATTCTTCCCAAACAATTCCCAATTTTATTCTTGTATTTAAAATATCTACTTTCCCACGCTACTCTCATCCAGTCTTGTTGTAACACTTATAATTTATCCTTACAGTTCTTTGTGTTTTTGGTGCGTGAACAGTTAATGTAAACTACTCCCACTTCTTAATATATACAAAGCCTTCTGGTAACAAAAAATTATCCATTCATTAATTGAGTCTCATTTGTTTTGGTGTGCTTCATTCAAAAAACCAAACGATTACCGTCGTTTAAACGACTTGGTGTTTTTCTGATGGTGGAATTTTTCTGATTCGATATTTTTAATCCCATTTTTGTCAGCTCTTTATTATTATTTCAATAAAGCTGATAATTCATATTCTGCATACTCAAAAAATATAAACGATGCCATTACGAGATAAGCCGTTAAAATTTAAACGTCTCGACAAAGCGAACGAAACCCCTTCTTTTTTTTTTTCGCCACAAAAACTTGGTGCCCGATGTGAGCTATGGAATAGAACTAAAATGGTTTTCACTATTACTGAAAGTATTAAACCTGTCAACGACCGTCTAGGAAGATTACTGAATGAAGTGAAAACTATGGATATTCAATCACTAGCTCTAATCTTACCAAACAACGAGCGATTCTAAATTAACGAACCTAAGTATCGACTCATAAACGAAAAGATTCTTCGATTGCAAACTGCATTGACTCTATGGAGACACTAAATAATCAATGGCTAGAATAGGTCCAAAAATCCAAAACGAAAAAGTCGATGAAAACTACGCACATATATAGCTACGGGAGAGCGAAATGTCTTCATTTTAAAGCACGAAGCAAAGGAAGCCATCATCACGTTGATTACAAGGAGGAAATAATGAAATCAAACAATAACTTCTAAACCGCCAATAGCGGAGTCGACGAAATAATATCATTGTAACATCAATTTCCCTCAGCTATCTCTTCCCACCTTTGATGGGTAATCCCGACAATGGAGAGAGTTTTGGAGTGGGTTCAATGCGGCTGTACCAAGCCAGGATATCCCACAAAATCCAAGAAATGAATTATTTAATTTCCTGCTTAAAAGGCGCAGCATTAAAATCAGTAAGAGACTTTGAAGTTGCTCCAGAAAAATTATAAAATTGTGCAGCAAACATTGACCGGAAAATATGGGGACTTGTCAACATTAATAAATTATTGTACAACGAACTACGGTCAATCAAGCGAAACGATAAGGAATGGATCGAAACTGTTCAAAGAATGGAAAGAATTTTTCGACAGTTAGAAATGCTATGAGAGAACCTGGAACATTCCAACACTGAAAATGCAACTGAGAGCAGACTACCTCGATGGATAAGTATACCATCAAAAAATTATCGACAGTCCATGGTCAACAATTAAATCAAGAAAATTCCTTCAATACTTGATCGAACAGGTAAAAGGTTCTCATCTATTTTACGGAAAGGAAATATACCTCACACAAGAAGGAGAATCCAAGAAATTATAATGAAAACTCTGCATTAGCGACTATACGCAATATAGGTGAGACTTCTCAGTCCTCGATGGAGAATAGTGAAATCAAACAAAGAAAACCGCGCATATTTTGTGGTAAAAACTATTAGGACAATGAATGTCAAATATATTCATCGATGGATTTCCGACTAAAATGCCTCAAAGAAATGATGAAATGTATCATTTGCATGAAATCAACTCATCAAAGCAAAGAATGCGGCAGAAAAGATATTTTTATAGCAAAGCTTCTCACAATAGTGCTCTATGTAATAAAAAATTTTCGACATATGAGATTAAAATGATACATCCAAACGGGAACCCAACAAAAGAAAAAACCCTGGAAACCTTACTATTATGTAAAGAAATAACAGTCTTTAATCCATCATCACCACATCATAGAGAAAATGCATTGGCATTATTTGATATAGGTTACCCATTATCTTTTATCACTAAAAAACTAGCAAATCGATTAGAGTTAATCGAAACTGGAACTAAAACAACCAAATCTTGTCTTGTTGCTCAAATACAACTTAACATACAAACTATGAGAGAGGAAATTATAAATATATGTGCCAATATGATCGACTACTTGACTAAACAATTGTAAGTAATTAGTATACCAACAGGAAAATTTGCAAGGTTTAAAATTCGAAAAGTTTTTGGAAGCAACCTGATATTAATTGGAGCAGATTAACTCTTCAAATTTATAGAATTCAACAAAATTCAAGAACTAAACTCTGAATTCCTATTGTTACAAACAAAAATGGGAGACCGATGATCGCTGGAAGTGGCGACATCAACAAACTTTGCCGAACGAATACTAACCAGCTATCCAGATCACTCCGTGCAGCCAATGCAAGTTCTCGCATAGAATTAGAAACTTTCTGGAAATTGGAATTCATGGGAATCAATGACCAACCTAATGCTAATAATGATGAAGAGGCATTAAAACAATTTAAAAAGTCAATAACCAAATGTAATGGAAGATATAGAGTTCGTTGGCCATGGAAAGAAATTAAAGGCAAATTAAACAATTACGGTCTGTGTCTTAGCCGTTTGAAGAGCCTCATCAAACGGTTACAACAAGAATCAATTTTTGATCCGTATGACAACATAATAAACAAGAACAACTGGATATAATTGAAGAAGTAGATCCCAGATGATAAGATAGGCATTATTCATTACCTGCCACATCATGGTGTGTTAACTCCTAATAAATCAACTACAAAAATACTAATCGTTTATGACGCTTCCGCGCACCTTAGAGACTCCAAAAGCTTAAATGAAGCAATATAAAGAGGACTGATTTTGCTACCAGATCTAGTAGGAGTATTACTACGTTTTAGAATGATGAAAATAGTAATACTGGACGACATGAAAGAGTATTCTTACAAATAGAATTACATCCAGAAAATAGAAATTGCACTCGTTTTCTTTGGTTACATAATCCAAACCAAAGTGTAGCAGAAGGAAATTTAAAATATTACCAGTTTAAAAGAGTACTCTTTGGAGTAATTTCATTCCTTTCTATTATCAGCGACAATTAATTTTCACTTGGAGGAATCTGACCACGGGTTAGCAGCAGAAATAAGAAAAAATATTTATTTGATAAGATAACTTTTCTGCCAAAAATATAGAGGATGCTCTGTTAAAGTACGAACAAACAAAGTTTATCTTTGAAAAAGTTGCCAAGAATGTCAGAGGATTCATTTACAATGATCTAAAATTCAATGAATGATTATCCGACCACGACAGCGCTAATTCTAATAAAGATAGTTTTCTCAGTATAAAATGGATTTATGACTTAGATGTAATTCGTATAACACTTAAACCATGGAATGAAAAGGAAGTGATTAGAACTATCTTGCAATTTGTAGCATCATAGTATGATCCTTTAGGTTTTTTAGTCCCCTCAATGATTATATTCAAATTATTTCTTCAACTTTTATGAAAACAAAACAAATCGTGGGACCAGCCTTTAACTTATTAGGAAGAAGCCCAGTGGAAATCAATGATACGAAGCTGGCCAAAGAATATAATAGATCTACCTCGATTTGTAATAAATCCATCAAATCAACTAAAAATACATGTATTTTCGGACGCTTCAGATAAAGCATATAGTCTATACTGTCAATACTAAAAAATATAGCAAGAACACTTCTTATTTATGCTAAATCACGTACTTCCCCAATTAAACAAAAAATTACCTCGTTTAGAACTACTTTCAGTACTAATTGGGGTAAAAGCTGCACAGTTTTTATTGAAGCAGTAGAATTAAAAGATATACCTGTAATGCTTTAGTCTGATTCTAAATGTGCTCTATTTTGGATCAGAAATTACTCAAAACTACTTCCTCGCTTTGCACAAAATCGGATAGAAGAGAGACGAAAGGCAGATTTCACCTTTCAATATATCCCAAGTGCTCACAGTCCAATGAACGTCACTATTAGAGGAATTCCATCAAGTAAACTCAAAAATTATCAATCATGGTGGAAGGGACCGCAATGGTCAGTGGAGGAGAAAAATAAATGGCCACGATGGGAAATCAAATATCAAGGAGACGATGAATTTAATAGAGGAATTGTGATGATTATCAGAGAAGCAAGGAAAACTTCTAAATCAATGAGATTTCAATTCAGAGATGAGAAGCGTTTTAGTAATTGGATTCGCATATTAAGAGTAACAGTGTAGGCATTCGATTTATTAAGCCTCAAAAATAGAACTACCGTGGTTGAAATTACTATCATAAAAATTACATGAATCTACTCATAAAAATTACATGAATAAAGACGATTATGAAATAGCAAAAAGAATATTGATTCGATAAACTCAGCTGATGGATTAACTGATGATCAATTAAAACATGAAATTTATATTGTGATGAAACCGATAAATTATGGAAAGCGACAAGCCGTTTAGCGGAAATGACCAGCGAAAGTAAATTTCCAATCTATCTATCAAGTCGTCATTCATATCACCAAAGGAAAACATGAAGAAACTATATCACGCTTGAATTGGCCACACTCTCTGTGAATTGAGGCAAAATTTTTGGATACCAAAAGATAGGTTATCAATGGACGTTTTGCTTGTCGAAGATAGAGAACTAAACCGTACAAATTATCATCAATGCCAAATTTACCGGAAATGCGTGTTAAGAGATTACCCTTTGAACATGTTGGCGTCAATTATATAGGCCCAATTATTATGAGAGATAACAAAGAGAATTTCAAAAGATGGGTAGCATTTTCATGTTTCACCACTAGAGCAATCCACCTCGAGCTGGTTGAGAACTTATCGACAGGAAGTTTCATGCACATATTACGAAGATTTATCTCACGTGGAGGATGTCCCAAACTTATTCTCAGTGATAATGCCAGTCAATTTCAAATGGTATTCAAAAAATATATGGAAAAAAAATGGAAAATTCCTAAAAAATAAAGCGATTCATGGGATAACTTCTTCGCTCTAGACTATAAAAATCCAAAAAATCAAGCGAAGACATCAAGAAAAAGCAAAGCTTGAAACAAAAATACTTATATTTTTTTTTATTGAATTTATAATGATTTTTTTCAAATTCCTACCTGCTACCCCAGTAGTTATGATATTAATTAGCATCCACATATAATATCTAGTCGTACCTTTATTAATGAACATCTTCACAGCTGTAGTCTTCTCTGTGTACTTCGATACTGATGCAATCACATCACAAAGTTTACAAAACAATTTGAACATATCAAATTTGCTTCCTATCTTCTGAATACTGTTTTCGGATTCCAAGACTTCTGCTGTTGATGGTTCATTTTTGATACTGGATACATTTATTTTGCTACTACCAGCTTTTCCAGAATTCATTTCTTTCGAATTTTTCGCGGCAGTTTCATACTTTGCCTTCTTTCGAGAAGGTGTGACTGTTTTTGCTTTATCATCTTTTACTTTTTTCAAAGATGTATCTTCAGGAATGATCGTTTTCGAAGTATTTTTTGAAGGAGATGATGAAGTTTTTACTTTATCGCCAATTTTTTAGGCGTATCTCCGAAAGATCCCTAATTTTTTCTATAATCGATTCTTTGTCATTATCATTTGCAACATCCCAGCCTATAAAATTTCTTCTTAGCAAGGAAAATCTTTCCCTTGTTAATGTAAAAAATAGTAATAATAAATAATTTGAAAAACCTTCGATATCATCCGGTGAATCAATAACTTTTGTTGTAGCACGGCAGCGATTTGGACGAGGTAAGGTTTTGAATCCGCGAGGTTGAATAATTCTGTTGGTTGTAGCCAACCATAGAAGTCGTCGAGTATCACGAGTTCCTGTTGCTCATAACCGTCCCACCATTTTTCTGTGTTAGCTGTTTTTATGAAATATTTTTTTGATAGTGTGGTTGCGAACGTGGTTTTTCCGATACCTGGATTTCCTATTATTAGATATAGTTCGGTTATGTGATTTCTATCGGGTGTCATATATGATTTCAGTTGTTGTATTCGGGGTAGATATTTCATTACAAAAATATTATCGGTTTCTATCATTTCCGTTATTGATATTTGGTTTTTGCAATATTTTTTTAATATATCGGATTGTTCTTCGGTTTGTTTTCTTTTTCTGTTTGGTGGTGTTGGTCGGTTTCCTATTTCTTGTCGTATGGTTTCTTTTGAGCAATATTGAAAATTTTGGAAGGCTATTCCTTTGGCTTTTTCGATATGCCCGCCTAGCGGTAGTTTGGCGATCAGAGTTGAAAATCGTACAGGAGCATTGAATTTAAAGTAGCATTGAAAGTGTTTTCTGTTGGTAGTGGGGCATGTTTCTTTTCCAATAATGGCGTATTCAATTCCGTTGCCTATTGTTTGGAGGAAATCGGATGAAAAATTTTCGATGTCGAAAATTGTGGCTGTATTTTATGCCATACCATAAAGATCATAACAACACTATAAAACAATACCATGCCAATACAAAATATCATTCACACTATCAACAAGATATGGCATCGTCTTCTCGCGCTAAATGCTGGACAGCCGGAATTGAATACGCCATTATTGGAGAAGAAACATGCCCCACTACCAACAGAAAACACTTTCAATATTACTTTAAATTCAATGCTCCTGTACGATTTTCAACTCTGATCGCCAAACTACCGCGAGGCGGGCATATCGAAAAAGCCAAAGGAATAGCCTTCCCAAATTTTCAATATTGCTCAAAAGAAACCATACGACAAGAAATAGGAAACCGACCAACACCACCAAACAGAAAAAAAAACAAACCGAAGAACAATCCGATATATTAAAAAAAATTGCAAAAACCAAATATCAATAACGGAGATGATAGAAACCGATATTTTTGTAATGAAATATCTACCCCGAATACAACAACTGAAATCATATATGACACCCGACAGAAATCACATAACCGAACTATATCTAATAATAGGAGATCCAGGTATCGGAAAAACCACGTTCGCAACCACACTATCAAAAAATATTTCAAAAAAACATCTAACACAGAAAAATGGTGGGACGGTTATAAGCAACAGGAACTCGTGATACTCGACGACTTCTATGGTTGGCTACAACCAACAGAATTATTCAACCTCGCGGATTCAAAACCTCACCTCGTCTAAATAAAAGGCGGATTCGCTTGTGAATTTAACGAAAGTGTTCGAAAAGACATTCCACGTGAAAATAATTCTTCATTTCTGTTGGATTACCAGAATCCGCTGTGAAAGGATTTGGCACCATTCTCCACATTCGTAAATCCTAGAAAAAAAGAAAGAAAAAAATGAACAAGAAGCTGACAAATGCTAAATTACAATGCTTACTTCTTTCAATCAACAATCATCAAAAAAAACTTATTTAAATAAAAATTTTACTAAAATATGTTAAATAAAAATTTCACTAAAAAAAGATAAAATCAACTACAGACGTTTTTTCTGTTAGAATAGGGAATCCAATATTCCAATTAAGGTATGTTCAGTTAAATAATTTGGATGAATATAACTTTGGCAAAGAAATGTAATAAAAAATTTTCAGATAGGATGCATGAATAATATTAAAAATAATTTCTTTGTATTGAATAAAAGACTAAATATTTCAATTATAAATTTTAGAAAGAAAAAAACATAACCACTCATTGATCTTGGTCTAAAATATGATTCGACAATCAATATCAACATTATCAATATCAAAACTAATCATTTAAATATTAAGAAAAGTTTCTATATTAATGATGTCTGTTTGAAAATAAATAAATTTCATTTTCTATCGATTCTTATTAAAATAAAACATACTCCTTTTATTAAATGTTGTTGACATTTCTTACATTTAGCAACACGTTTAGCATAATCAAGTCCAAATTTTGACGACATTATACAATCTGATTTCACGCTAATTCTCGACCTGTAATTAATACTAATTTATTTATCTCAACTTTTTTTTAACTCAGAAATATGCTGATCTGCAAATATATCATAACCTAGAATTAACACTCTTTGGTATATACAGAAAATTAAATCATCAATGTATTATCATTCATGTATATTATCATTTTTGTCATAATATACAATTTGAATCTGTGAATAGAATCTAGCCAAATATCAGTACTATTTAAAGTTGCAAAACTGAAACAAAATGAACGCAAGAAAACGAAACCAGAAATCTACATGTTATCAGAAACTGATATTAGCATTATCAGAACACTGCTCATAAATTACAATCCAGGTTTTACCCTTCGGGCATTGAATATTTGCATGTTTCATTTAATATGTTATTTACGTGAACTAAAATACTTTGGAAGTGTTAGGGTTACTAGGCGTACGTGTAATTCATTTATTATGAAATGAAAAGATTATGCGTATTTCGAAATGAATTTTTTTCTAAAAATTTTCGCAAATTTTCAGTAAAATTTCGATGAATCAATTTTCAAAAATCGATCGTGTAAAGCAGACATGTATAGACTCATTTTTGTTTTTTCTCTATCGCACTGATTTTGCACGGACGTGAAGTAATACTACGTCTTTAATTTCATGACGTAACAAAATCACGTCATTATCGATACGTAACAAACATATCAAATTTTGCGTATTTAACAAATCGATTCGTGTAAATATGTGCGTGTGTCTATGTATGTATGTATGTCTATTATATGTGTGAATTTATATATGCCTGTAATGAGTCCGTGTCTTAATCAGTATATTACACGTCTTCTAATTTACGGTTACGTATTATTTTGATTTATAATGCGTTTTCTTAAATGAAATCAATTCTATTGATCGTTTTAATTTTACGTAACTTAAAGCAAAAAAAAAAGTATCGATCGACTGAAATCTTCATTTTCTACACTATTCTTTTATTGTTTAGCATTAGTGAAATTATGTAGGTATCATATTCACGTGATTTCACATATTTGTTATGTATGTTATTTTTCATCGATTAGTGTTTCGCAAATACGTCATACGTGCAGTTCGAAAAAAAAAGTTGCCAAATAAATAAATATTTTATATATTTGATTAAATACTTGACATGTAATAGAAGAATCATTTCTTTTTTAATTTCGAATTTATTGGCAAAAGTTTCTCGTTTTACTTTTTTTCTCTTCTTGATAAATGAGTAAATAATTGTTAATTGTATTTCTACATCTTGTAACTTACTTTCTTAAGTTTTTCGATTCAAGCAAGTAATTTTTGCAAAAATCATACATGTTATAATGCTACGAAATAAAAATGTATCATTGTTAAAAGATGAAGGAATGGAGTTAACAACAATAGATTTTACTGAAACAATAACAAGTATAGATTTAACAAGTGTAGATTTTACTGGAACAATAACAAATATAGATTTATTAGATTTTACTGGAATAATAAGAACTACAGATGTTAATTGGAACAATAAAAAGTATAGATTTTACTTTAACAATAACAAATATGGATTTTACTGGAACAGTAGTAAATAAATAATACATATATATATATATGTATATACATGTATACATGTATGGAAAAGCATTATTTCACATATTGTTATTGTTTTGTTAAATTCTATTTAAATCGCTTCATGATAATATTTGTACATTTGATATGATTTATATCATTTATTATATTATATCTTATTGGAAATTAATTTAATTTCAAATGAAATTTTAAATTAATTCCAATTTTGAATTAAAATAGGATTTAAGAAATTTTGTCTTTTTCTTTTATCGAAATCGATTTATGGTAATTCTTCTCTTTTTTTTTTTTGCAAAAGCATAAAGACAAATGATAAGACCGCTTTAATGTTTATGATAAACGAAAAAATATAATGAATGAATTAAATTTTGAAAAATTGAAAAACCGGCCGTATATAAAATTTTAATTCTAACAATTTCCGTCATTTGATTTATTATAATTAATTGACATTCGTTTGTTGATTGAAAAATTTTTTCGCTGATAATTGAGCATCAAAATTGCCAACATTTTATTTTAGAAATTTTTTTTTGCAGTGTCATTTTTCTTATTTGATCTTAAAACTGTTTATGTCATCGCTTTTCCAAAAATTATTTCTCTCGAAAATCGATACTGCAAAATTTTAGTTGTTTTGCCTCTCTCTCTGCTTAACATTCACAATATTTTCTCAATTTTACAAAATATTTTTTTTTTTTTTGCAAAATATCGTCGTAGTAGTAGTTGTAGTAGTAATAATAATAGTTAGCATTATGTAAAACTATTTGCTATTAATTGATTAATCAATTATTGATTTTTATTTAGCACTTATATAATCTGATATATGATAGTCATAATCAGAGCGGGAATAAAAGTATTAATTGATCTATGAAGGATTTGTAAAAAAAGTTAAGAATATTGTTTAGTTGTTTAATTAGTTAGTTCTTATAGAGATGAGTTTATTTGCATCATATAAATAGCAAATGAAACAAATGTGATCAATTCTTTAGTTTAGTTATGACTAAATAATCTCAGATTATTATTTATTTAATCATGATAATCTAAGATAAAATATTGAAGTTTTTTTTCTGAATATTTAATACGTTATTTACGTGAACTTTTTTTTTTCTGCAACGTTTTTCAATTGATATTTGAACTGTTCATTATGAATTTGTTAATATTATAAAAGTATGTTAAAAATAAATTATAGTCATCATCGTCGCGACAATGCATTTCGTAAATCTGCATAATTTTATTTCAATAAAATTTTTTTTTCCAGAAATTTTACTTGGGAGATTGGAACGAAAAAAAAGTGAAGTATAATGAAGCGCGAGAATCCAATCGATATAGAAGAAACAGCAGAAGATGAAGATGGTAGTGCTAATAAGAATATGAATAATACTATATTTGAAATAGATGATGGATTGGGAAATAATTCTGATAGCAATCAAAATGATGATGGTTTGAATTTAAATATTTATGAATTCTTTAAAATTTCTTTTTCTCTTTTCTATTTAGTATTTAGAAATGTAGAAGAAACGTATTGTTTAGAAAAAAAAAATTGAAGTTGAATTTATACTAATTGTTTAACTCTATTTGTTATTCTATTGATTATTTATTTTTTATCAGCAATTTTGTATGTCACGCTAAAGTTTCAGTAATTTAATTATGACGAAATTTTATAGGTATGATGGATTTCGATTGCAATGCAAATCCGGAAATCTGTGTCATATCAATCGGTAAAAATATTATATTTAAGGATTAATATTTTGTTTTTTTCATTCTGTTAAACTTCTATACCATATTTAAGCTTTTTGGTATAGAAATTTTTTAAAATTTTCGTTTTTAAAGAAATGAAAAGAAAATTATAATCTTTTTGTGCCATATATTATATATTTGCTTGAAATTAGATATCAAGAAAAATTAGATATTAAAAGAAACAGTATTCCTAGTCTTTCCAAAATTTCACTTATCTCCGAACGAAATGATAGCTTATGTTGACGCATCTTAAAGATCCAGATATGGTCTTCTTGTGATATTGAGATGGATGAGCTCACGAAAGATATTCTAGTATTTAATTTAATCGAACTTGTATATTATTTTTTTTAATATAACTAATGTTTTCATAATCTTAAGTTGATAGCTTAGATAACTTTTATTTAATGCATGTTAGAGTAAAAAACAAAAAAAAAAAAGAAAATTGGCAAGAATTTATTTAAAATAAATAAATATTTAAGCCTTAGTAAATTTTGCACTTTTATAATAAATATTTGTTGTCAAGGAAAAGAAAGAGATTTACAACGATTACATTTAAATCATTCCTTCTAGTTTTCATTTCATTTGATATGTATCTGATTACATTTTATGTTTTTGTTCTTTTTTAGTTTTCCAAATTTTTTATTTAATTTAGAATTTCATTCAATAAATTTCAAATCCTCCTCTTCCTCGTCATCATCATTATAATCTCATTTTTATTAGTATTGTTATTGTTATTGTTATCGCTAATTGTTTTGCATTGCAATGATTTGAGATGCATATTTCAACAATTGAAAAATTGTCTAACATGTCATCAAGATTGGAATTTATTAGAAGCAAAGCAGTAAGAGATGAAATCTTAAATGAACTTTTAGCATTATTTTTCGAAATGATGCTTTTCAATTTTCCACTTGTTTTGATCTTTTTTTGTGCTCTCCAGACAGGTGAACAATTTTAATGATAGATTGATTGAAGTGTTGTTCCAGACTAATGATATGAGGAATTTGATAAAATTTTAAGTCTTGGAATAGGTGAGCAAACAGAGAGAGTTAGTTGTGTGTTTAATTTACAGGAAATGAGCAAAGGAAAATCTTAGAAAATTGGAGAGATAATTTGGATCATTTTGAAGTGATGGTAGGAAGAATAAATTTAGAGGAAATTTTCTTTAACAAAGAGAAAACATGTTAGAGTATAGAGGGGATGGATGCATTAGAAAGCAAAGTATTAAACCCTGAGATCGAGAATTTTAGAGCTCGAACTATTAGCTGTATGTTTAAACATATAGAACAGCTTGCATTAATGTTATATAATAACTTCTATCTTTACTACTTTCAATTTCTTTTTCTCATCCTTTTCTTTTTCCTATATATATACGCTTTTCCATTCGATCTATAAATTTTTTAAAGAATATATCTTTAAAGTAACAAATTTTTTATTTTTTCAATTCTCTTAATTTTAGGCATTTAACAACAATTTTTCATGTTTCTCTTTATCTCAATTTATCTTTTATATCCACAAAAAAAAAAATTTCCTTTCTTTTTTTTTCTTAATCGTTCGTTTGAAATTTTATTCCTTTCATTTCTTCACTTCACTTACTCTTTCATCTTTTCATATTTTGATGTGTTCTTTTTAATGAACAATATGTGTATAATTCGTGTTCATTAATTAGCTAACTTTTTCATCGATTTGTATATTTGTTATTATTCATGAAGTTTTAACTAAACTTTCATTTATTTTAATTTTAACTAAACTTTCATTTTTTAACTAAACTTTCATCTATTTTAAGAAATTTTTCTTTGCTTAGCAATTAGAGAAATGAGATGTTTTATTATCACATTTTTTGCTTTTTCATATTTTTTTGAAATTTTTGTTTCAATTTTATATCTGTTTTATTGATTAACACTCATATGGTATTATCATTTGTTTCTTTTTTTTTTTCTTTATCTTTTTCATTTGTATATGAGAGTATCTATACATAAGTAGTAGCATCATTGCTAAGTATTTTTATTAGGTTATTTTGAGTCGAAAAGGATGAAATATTCTCTTATTTTCATTAAATTATATTAAAATGAGAAATATGATCTGGCTGATTCTTAAATTACATTATCACATTATCTTTTATTTTACTTTAATTAACTCTAGCATTAGGTGGTTAGTTCGAAATTTTTGTATTTTATGAATGGAATTTTTTTTTTTCGTAGTATTACTAAACAGTTTATTACTATCACAAGGTCTGATTTTATATATCATTTGCTTGTTTCATTGAATTGCTTAACAAATTACTAATTGTCGACGATTTTCTTTCTGATCGTGACAAAGTTTGACGTAAATGAATTTTCCTTCAGTTCCCACGATTTTTGTAATTTCTTGTTTTCGTATTTGGAGAAAAACCTCAAACTTGGGTAATTAAACCTTTTATTATGAATTTCGATAACATATTAACAAAGCAACAATTACAATTTCAATAATACAAGAAAACAATTTTAATAACGATGACATAAATGAATGAAAAAATAGGAGACCCAACGTATAACCCCGACTTAGTTAATCCAACCGAACTGCTGAAAGTACATTCACTATAATGGTTTGGTGTTAGACTCTCCTTTTGTTAGGTGATGTGTCCTAGTTGTGAATATGAGGAATAAAAGGTTTATGGGTATGGGAATTAGCTAATAGACAAAGGGTAAAACATTTTTAGCTTACATTGTACATTATACAGTTAATACCTATGTACAACATATACCCATTAATGTGAAAAGTAACAGAAAGGAATCACTGTCTTCGCCGATTTTTATTTCTCCTCGCGATTTCTGCGACACTAACACTAATAGTAGGGCCTAAGGCAATTTGCAGAAATAATTTTATGCAAATTTCAGACTTACATTAAATTATAAAGTTAATTGCTAATTGTAAGTTATATTATTTTCCATAGAAAATTATATATTTTTTTAAAAACGTTAATTATAAGTCTTTTTTTTTTATTTCTATTACTTATAAGTGTTTTATTGTGGTAGAAAAATCGCATATTTTAAATTTTATCAATTTAGTTGAGTTAAATTTAAAAAATTTTGAAATAAATTTGCGAAAGTTTTCATACTTTTTACTTCATCAATACTGTTTTTCCTGATAATCATTTAAGCAATGTTAAAATAGGTAGATGATTCATTTAAAGTTTTCAATTTTGCTTTCATTGTTTTTTCGTAAAGTTTCTTTTTCGTGAAATGATTTTGTTAGAATTGGATATTAATATTTCAGTTTCGTTTTCTTTTCTAATCTTTCTTTTTCAGATAATTCAATGTAACAATTTTGAAGATTCAAAAGTAATTAAAATAGAATCATTTCTAAAATTAAAATAAAAAAAATTGATAAATATCCAGGAGTTGTAATGGATTATGATAAGATTGAGGAAGAATTGAGGTTAAACTTAAATATTTTTGATGAAATTTTATTCTTTTTTTTTATTGTTTGAAATCAAACATCGTATAAGATAATTATTCATATTTGAATAGAAGCGAAAATTTCAATTTTTAAATTATTTACCCTTTGCTTTTTTTATTGTTCGAAATCAAACTTCATGTTAGGGTAATTATTCATATTTGAATAGGGCAACAATTTCAGTTCCTTTTTAATCATTTACCTGTTCCATCAGGCTTTTTTTTAAGTGTCTAACCTTATTTTACACTTGTTAGCAAAATGAACTTTTTTTTACGATTTGCGATAAATGAATGAATGATAAATAAAAATGTATGGTAGGTTTTTTTCTCGAGAAAATTCACTTTAAACAATGAAAGAATGTTAAAAGTATATATAGAAGAGGAAGTGGGATGAATAAAATAGCAAAGACCAGATCGATTTTTTTTTCATCGATATACATTTGTTTTGTTTTAGTTGACAAAAAAAGTTCGAGAAACACGATTAGAAACTTGAAAAAAAAAAGATTGAAACTTCTATTTACACATTCCAAAACTTTTGACTTACTTTTGAACTTTCAATTTAATTTACTACCGAACGTAAAATTGTTACTATAATTTATAACTTTTGTCTTCAAATATATAAAAAAAATTGGACTTTTTTCTTTTTGTGGTTATTCGGAGTGTTTTAAAAAATATTGATCAAGTTTTTCTTTTTTTTTTACTATCATCACATTCTTGATGTTTCATAAAAGTTTTTTTAACATAAAAGTTAGAATTCTTCAGATAGTACTTGCGTATTAATAAGTATATTTTCAATATGTAAATTTATTCTGAGATCGAGAAATATTCCGAAATCGAAAAATAGATAATATTTTCAAAAAGTAATAATATTATCAAATGAAAATTAAATATCTAGAACTAATAAAAAAATATTTTGATGAAGTTTTTTATTTTGTTAAAGAAACTTAATTTTTTTATACTAATTTTCATGATTGTCCTCTATTTTTATTTAAAAACAAAAAATAAATGATTTATTTGCAAGTGAACATTGAAAGTAATATTGTTAAAAATTGTTTTAATTTAACTTTTTTTTTTTAAATTCCTTGCGATTTATTTCTCTTGGGACGATTTTTTAGAATAACATATGTCAATGTATTTGTTATCTCATATGTTTTTTTTCTCTCTATATATATATATACGGAAGTTTCCTTTTTCATATAATAAAAATTTGAGTGATAAGCTTTTCAAAAGCTTTTAGTTTATATATCGATGAAAACGAAATCTTTTTTTAAGATATTATTGGTAGAACTTGATTATCTTTTTTCAAATTATTGAATAATTATTTTTAAAGTCTTGAAATTGATAATTATTAGCGTGGTAATAATTATCACTCAGTTATTGGTAGCTTAGGCTATGAAATAAATATGATAATATTATTAAAGATAAATTGATAATAATGCGTTAGAAATGTTAGATGAAATGAAGTCGAGAATTTCGAGAAGTTATTTTGTTTTTCTCTGCTCCTATTTTTGAAAATTATTTGCTTCTAAACAAATGATGAATTGAACAAATCTGTTGAAATAATCTCCGATCCCTTTATTTTGCATGATTCATCTCATCTTAACAACATTGCAGTATTGAAGATTATTTTATATCTTATCATCCAAGTCTTTGAAAGAGCAAAAGTATTACTAGGATTCAGTGTTTCATATATTTTTAGAACTTTAGAAGCAGGAATAGCAGAATTTTTTGTTTTATATCTTATTAAGTTTTTGAAAGCGATAATATTAGTAAAACTCTTTGTCCCATAGTTTACTAGACCTTGAAGAAACGAAAATATTAATCGGATTTCTGTTCTTTAATTTGTATGATCTTTAAAAATAGAAATAGTAGTAAGAGAACTTTCTTTTTTATGCTTACTAGATATATGAAAGCAGAAAAATTAATTGGATTGATCTTTCTGACTCATATCTCACTAAGCCTTGAGAAAAAAAATATTAATGGGATTTTCTATTCCATAACTTATGAAATCTTTGAAAGCAAAAACATTATTTTTTTTTTCAATGATTATCTTCTTCAGAAATTTTTTTCATTCCCATTTAATTTCCATATAATTTGAAATTATTATATCATAATTCTGATACTAACTGAAGATTTTTAATGTTTAATTCAATTGCTTGAAAAAGTTTTCTGATCAAAAAGTTTTTGATAGTAGATGAAATAATATGTGAGCAAATTATTACAATTTAACTAGTAAAATAATTTAATTAAAAAAATATTATAGATTCGTTGAAATATGCCGACTACAAACAAACTCCAGATTTACATATCGTTCGTGTAATTCAAAAGGAGATTCTTATTGATGCTGTCACTTTTCATGAGCGATCCTTACAAATTGATTTTCATTGCTTGTAAGTATATTTATGAAACGAATTTTTTTTTAATTATCACTGCATTACTTTTGCTTTTCTTTCTCTTTTATTGTTTTTTTAAAACTAATTATAGGATAGAGTTAAATAGGCTTTTTTTTTATTATTTTTGAGAAAAAGAAATAGGATTAAAATATGAATAATGGCTTTTTATGAAATTGCTTTTTTTATGATTGATTTTTAATGATATTAATAAAAAATAATTTATATTTTGACTTTTCTTTTTTTAATGTTTTTATGTAGAATATTTTAGTAAAAAAAAAGAATTGGAAAAATTTATTATCGATTTATCGTTAAATTTATTTTTAAATTTTAATAATATTAATTAAAAAAGACCAATGGAGTAAAGAGAAATTAAGAAAGGAGAAATTTAAGAAATTCATAAACAATATGCTTTCAGCTGCGTTAAATTCTTACTAAATTATTTTACAGGTCGGATACAGATCCTATTCTATTAAAGTATGGAGTGGATAAATCGGTACAACTTATTTGGCATGCAGAACTTGCACATGATATAATACCAGAGGAGTGCCAAATGCGTTGTGATAATCGAGAATATGTGTTAAAACAACGAGATCCAAATCAATGGAGTTCAGGCATTTACAATGTAACTCAAGTAGTGCCTTATCAACCATACGCTCCTCATCCGCCATCTCTCCATGCATCGTTAGTTTTCTTTTATTTTATCTCGCAGAAATTGATAAAATTTTTTTTTTAAGATGATAAATTAAATATGATATGATTTGTAATTTATAATTTCAAGCCTTATTGTTAAAATTGATTTGTTTAGTTTTTAAAATTTTACCACTTTTTTTTCCTTTTCTAATGATTTTTTAATTTTACAGACGGCCAAGTATTTCCTATCGTTATATTGGTTCCTCAGTTGATCGATCAGGTTTACCGCCTACAGGGCAATCTTCGAGCTGGATTTCTTCACATGGTTCAAAATATCAGCGTACCTCTCATTATCCTACTAGTCGAGTTCCATATTCACCACATACCTTTAATTATAATACATATGGAAATTATCCATCAACAACATTAAGATCACATTCAACAAGTTCAGTCTTACGAAGGTTGCAATCTTTTCATGTATTTTTTTTATAAATAATATTATGGAATAATTTCAAGCAAGAAAAAAAAGAAAAAAAGCAAAAATATCTTTAGATATATTCACTATGAATTAGACATTAATGTATAAGTTATTTGAAATGATATATATTGTTTGTTATAATAATTTATTCGATTTCAATCAAATTTTCCTTTTCATTTGGGAAACTCGAAACCAAATTTATATATATATGTGCGTTTATATGTGTTTGTGTTTGTCGTTGTTTCTTGTTTCTCATTCTCATATATTTATTTATTTATTTTTGATTAAACATAGCATAAAATCATTAAAATGGGATAAAATCAGAACTTAAATTTAATAAAAATATTGATAATAAATTAAATAGCCTTATCTGATAGTAACTTGATTATTAGTGATGATTTCAGTAATAGAATTAATTATTGATTTTAGTTAGAGATGTATTGAATTGAAATAAAGTCTAGCATTAATTTTAGTATATTTGTAACATTTGTTGCTTCTATTAATTTTAATTACATTATATCGTACAGGTAATTTTTTATTCAGATCATCCTCATCATCGTTATTTTCGTCAGCTTCATCAGCTTCTTCAAGTATGCTCAAAGTTCGTTGAATGATATGCAACATTCAACAAATATTGCATTGAAACAATCTATTCCTTCTTCAACATCTCCAACAAGTCGTCCAACAGCAAAGGTTCGTAGTTTTATATAAAAAGATATGAGCAATATTTTATATATATGCTGATAAAGAATTTAAAGATCATAAATATATTGTGAAATTTGATAATGGATATGTAGAGGAGTAATTGAACAATATTCCCATGTTTTTCATATTAATGCAAATATATGGAAATTTTATCAGTTTTTAGAAAATAAAATATTCTTTGAAATTCAGAAAATAAAATTTCTTTGAAATAATTTTTTTTCAGTTACACAATAATAAATTAAAAAAATCTATTTATTTTCAGAGATTCAAAACAAAAGAAAAAAAAAAAAATTAGAAAAAATAATAATTCTACTTACAGGTACTACCATATGATGAGCAAGGAACGGTAGTTGATTGTGGTTTTACTGGTCTACGAAATATTGGAAATACATGTTTCATGAATTCTACTTTGCAAATGCTAGTCAATTGTAAAGAACTTCAAATTTATTTTAGTGGTAAGTAAATATTGTATTATATCTTTGATTTTTTCATATTTATTTATTTTAATATTATAGTTATTTATTTTCTTTTCAATTTTAAATTTTTTCCTTGTGAATGTACACTCTCAATTTTACACCTTTGACTTTTCATATTTATTTATTTTTACTTTTACTTTCTGCATTTTCTATTTTTCATGACCCATTATCTAATGTAAACAAACGTTACAATTTTTCAATTTTCCTATACTGTATATAAGAAATAAGAAGAAGTATAAGAAATTGAAATCCCTTATACTGTATGCTGTATTAATTATTATAATTTCGTAAAATCGTTTGACAAAGATTCTTTTACTTTCAACGGTTTTTTTTTTTTTTTGTAGGATAAATCGTGAATAGCTAGTATATTAAATATTCGGGAATTTCAATGGATATTAAATATAAGTAGATTTAAAAATTTTGGAATAACCGTAATATTTTCTATTTTTCATGATTCATTATCTAACATAAACAAACGTTACAGTGTTTAATATAATAAATTATTTATCTAATTTTTATCTTTGTTCCTTCTATCAAGCTTATCTTCAAAAAAAAAAAAATACTGTAAATTAGTTCAGGTGTAAATATTTCCGATATTATTAGAACAAAGCCTAAATGCAATGCTTAAAATATTTTTCCATCAAATCCATGATTATATGGTGTAAGAATATTTTTTTAGATATTCCACATTAGGACTTTTTTTTCTTTTTCAAAAGAACTTCTTTATTATAAAAAAGATCTTTACTGGATGATATTTTAATTTCTAATTTTCCTTCAGTTATATTAACGATATATCTTCATTGTATTGTACAGTAGTAGATGCAATAAAAGTTATGTAGACGGATACCATTCGAGATTCTATCATCTCCGCTCGTTCACGAGAAAATGAAAAAATTTTTATGATAAAATAAAAAATTTCATATTTTATTTTAATGGCAGTTACTATCAATTAATCAGATTTTGCATAATTAATAATATAAAAAGTTCCGATGATATTTAGGAGGTTACTACAAGAAAGATATCAATGTAACGAATCCACTTGGTTTCGGTGGACGATTGGCAGAAGTTTTTGCGGAATTTATGAAACAGATGTGGAATGGCATGAGTCGTGCGTATGAACCAACAAAAATAAAGGCATCCAATTTTCTAAATTTGAATTTCATTGCTTCAATTTTAACTAATTTATTAGGAATTTATAATATATATGGTTATTGATAAAGAAAAATGATTGTATATAATTTAATTATAGGAATTAGTCGCCGAGAAAGCTACGCAGTTTGCAAATTTTGCCCAGCACGATGCGCATGAATTTTTGAGTTTTGTATTGGACGGATTGCATGAAGATCTTAATCGAGTTCGTGTGAAGCCTACAACAAATACAATTGAAGCTGAAGGACGACCAGATATTGAAGTAATGGACTATTTCAAAATTTATTTAAAACCTTGATTTGTATTTATAGGATTTCCTATTGTAAATTATTCGTTAAGGTTTCACGTGAAGCATGGCGTAATCATCTGTTGCGTAATGATTCCATTTTCGTGGATCTCTTTCATGGCCAATTGAAATCCAGACTTCAATGTCCGAAATGTAATCAGGTGAATTTATTGCAATTAATTCGATTTGAATTTTTTTGGATGCAAAATTCTGTCATTAATTTAAGTTCAGTTTTTTTTATTAGGGTTTATGTATTGGAAATTTATGTGCCTATACTTTACTCTTCATATATTTATTCTTATTTTTTTTCTATTCCTTCAACTTTAATTTTCAGATATCCATTACTTTCGATCCATTTGCTTATCTTGCTGTGCCATTTCCTAAAGAAAAGCGTTCTTCTACGGTGTATTTTTGGCCACTTGATCCATGTCTTAAGCCAGTTCGAGTAAGTGTTTCGTAATTATTTTATCAAAATTATATAGAAGAAGACATTTTCCTATAATTTCAGTCATTTCCAGATTTGTTTCAGACTTCCAAATCGATTGCTACTTTTTTTAATATTTAGCGGTTGGAGATAATTATAAAAATTGCTAAAGATTATTTGGTTTTCTATAAATTATTTTTATTATTCTATTTTGTTTACAGGTTGTAGTACGATATAACGCAGATGGCAAAATTTCAGAAGTATTGGATGCATTATCTCGATTAGTTAACGTAAATCCAAAAGCTGTAAGTTTTGGATAAAATATATATATGTATCTATTAATGGATATATTTCGATAGATTTAATTGAAATCTAGAGTTTCTAAAGCCGATATAAAAATTTTAATTTTAGATGCGTATAATCGAAGTAAACAATCATCGTATTGTTCGTGCATATAATCCGGATGATAGTGTTAACAATATACTTACCACAGACATTATTTATGTGTGAGGAAGAAATTTTTTTTATGTTTTTTTTTTTTAATTCAACATTTATACGAATTGTTAATTTCGAAATACTTATTTGAAATTTTGAATTTTAATAATTTGATAAGCTAATGATATCATTCTTAGTGTTTGCATTGAATCTCAGAATATAGTAGCATTTTTCCTTTTTTTTACACTTCGAAAAATGAATAATAACATTCAAAAAAATACCGTTGAAAAAATGTGAAATTCTCGTGAACAAATAAATTCATAAATTTTCAACGATGTATCTAATCAGGATTTTGGAATTTGATTTCTTTAGAAATACATAAAATTCCTGTTTCAAAAATTTTGAATTAATTGATTAAAATTTATTGGTTTTGATAAATTATCATAAATTAATGATGATAGATAAATGCTTCATTTCTTGTTTATATCATTTTAATTTATCAATTTGTTTTAGTTTTCAAGTACATGATCCTTATGATTGCAATGATGATATTGTTGAATTCGCTGTTGCTCAGCGTCTTCTCTATCGCAAAGGTATTGGTCGTGCTTGTGCTTACTGTCAAGCTACGGATGTAAAATTGAAAACTTGCGAACGTTGTTACGATGCCTTTTATTGCAGTCGGTTTGGTTTTAATTTATTTTTTATGAAAATCAATTTTTGAATTCAAATTGATATTCTTTTTGAAGGAATTTATTTTATTACATATATTTGCTATATTAAAATTTATTTGACGAGTGAAATGATAAACGAATATATAAAAATTAATTTTCATCATATTTTTGTATGCAATAAATTATTTAATGATACAAAATATATAGACAGATTTTTTTCATTGTTTTTATCATTATTTTCAATTATAAGAATAGTAGTAGCATTTTGAACACAGCAATCTAAAATATAAATTAAAATGTATAGAATCATTTTTATTCTTATTTTCAAATAAGTATATATTAAAAAATGCAACGATTATCGTTGTATGGATTTTTTTTTCCGAATTTTATATCTTATATTAATAAACAAACATTTCATTTTAGCGGTATCGTAAGTAGTATTGAAATTAAATTGATATTAAACATTTTGTTCATATTATTACTGAACATTATATTAATTCAAATTTTATATTTTATGCAAAATTTTCAGGAATAATTTTAACAAAGAATTGTTACTGATGAAGAAATATTTTTATTTAATTTGTAATTTTATTCTTCCAAATAATCAAAGTAATTATTCGCTTATTTTCTTAGCGAATGTCAAGTAGCAGATTGGTCAGATCATAAAATTAGCTGTAGATCGAGAACTCAAGCAGAAGCTGTTGGACAACCATTCATTATTTCGTTGCCGAAAAAACGAGTTACTTATTCGAATATTATGCGAAATTTGGAAAGTCGTTGCAAGTTAGTTCTTTTCTCAATTTTTCATTCATAGACAGCAATTTTTTGCCAGAGAAATGTCTCAGAATTTAATCAATTTTGATCGATGAAATATAAATTGTAAGAAATTTTTATCCGAAGTTTGTTAGAGATCATATTTCGTTGATTTTTTATTTTTTTTTTTTTTCATAGATAAGATATTCTTGATAAGGTATTTATGATGATTGATAAGATATTTTTCTTATTCTTAGTGATAAGAAGAATCTCTGAAAAGATATGCTTATTATAAATACAGTAGAATCATATAAGTTAAGAGAAAAATGTTAATAATTGCTGATAATCAGTTCTGTTTGCTTAGGAATGTTTGCTGCTCTGTAAAAAAATGGAAAAATAAATATACATATTGTTCATATTTTTTTTTCCTACTTATTCTATAATTTATTTAGACATTCGGTTAATGTATTTCAACCACCAATCGAGAACAATAATGATGCAGCAATTGATCCATTGGAATCTTCTCGTGAATCATATATGGGTTTGAGTCCATGCTTTTCAGCATCTGCTATTAATGGAAATATTGATGATTTACCGGTATGGATAGTATATTTTCTTTTTTTTTCTAAAGTGAAACTTTTCTCAAGAATTTATAGCTAAAAATTACTGAGAAATTAGATTGATAATATAGCAGCAAGTATGAAGCTTAGAAATAATTGTATTGTTACTACTTATCTCTTTCATAGTGGAAATTTTCTTCCATCTATTCTAGATAGAAATGACTCCTGTTGCGGCAAAAAGGCAAATGGTTCTTGGTGAGCCACGAAATAAGTCACGAACAGAATCGAAACTATTTTTAGTCCGTAAATTACAACAACCGGATGCTATTATTGGCGATACATTGGTTGATTCACATTCTGATGGTAAATTTTGGTATTTTTCATCTTCAAAATTTTCGGGATGGATAATTGTTCAGTTTTATAATCTAATTTTTTTATGTGGAAATTCTGTGGAATTGAAATAGTTGTCACCATTTTTTTGATCTTTTTTTTTCTAATATTCCTGGAATAATTAGTGATTAATTATTAATTTTGCTGCATTCTATCCGAGTTTATCAGCGGTTTTATTTTTAATGAAGCAGAAATTAGTGCTATTATCATATATAAAATGTAACAAAATTCTTGCATTTTAAAAATTAGTTTTATATAAGAAAGAATTGCAATTTTGCATAAAAACTGTTTGAATCATATGATAAGTTATTTTGTTACTTATTGCTCTACCGTAGAATATCTTTATATTTAATTTTCAGCAGTTTTGGATTTGCCAAATGGAACTTTCCTATCAATTAATTGGTGGAACTTGAAATGTGGCAAAGAATATTTAACAGTTGAAACAAAAAGAGATGTTGTAAGTTATTTTGCTTGATTAGTATTATAAATATCTTATTTATTTTCTAGTTATTTATAATTAAATTTTAGAAACAATAGCAATTTTCGAATGAAAAATTCGCATAAAAATTGAACTTGTCTGATTGATTACAGGATATCGATGTCGAAAAAACAGCTTACTATCAGAAGATGTCATCATCAATGGCAAGTTCGAGTAGTATTGCTTCGAATCCATCATTGTACGATATGTTAGCGATGTTCTCAGAAACGGAACGTCTTAAACCGGAGGAATCATGGTACGTTTAACAAAAATTTTTATTTTTTTTATTTTTTTTTGTTTTTAGTTTTTTTTTAATTTTGACTTCATAAATATTGATTACTGTTATGAGCAATAATTGAAATTATATCAGTCACAGTTATCATTAACATTTATCAATATTTATCGGAGATATGTTAACATATGAATTTTTTTGGATTTTTATTCTGTAGTGTAAATTTTGTTAATCATCATAGTGTAAATTTTTATGAATCATTCCATTTAAATCAATAGATAGTAGGTGAGTTATGGAATTATCATATTTATAAATATAGGCTACATTTTGCTACTTTTTTTTTTCTCAACTTCAGGTACTGTAGTAAATGTAAAGAGCATGTCGAAGCAACTAAACAACTCGTTCTATATCGTTTACCTCCAATTTTGATCATCCAATTGAAACGTTTCATTTACACAACATCACTGATGACAATACATCGCCGTTCCAAAGATGATCGTCCTGTGCGATACCCACTTGATAATCTCGACTTGGCTCAATTTTTATCCGATACTGCTCCACCTGGACAGGTTGTATATTTTTAAAATTTTTTTAGAAATATCAGAAACATTTTGCGTTTCTTTATAAATATCAATTTATTAAGCAAGTTTGATTCTAGAATTTTATTCCACATATTAGGATAAGTTTTTATTTTTCATTTTCTTCAGAAAAATATTTCATTGAAAAAAAAAAATCAGTGAGTTTTCATCTGATATGCTATTAATAAAAGTTTATATAATTTTTTGCATTTTTCAGGAAACAAAATATGATTTGACAGGTGTAGTATGTCATTCTGGAAGTAGTTATTTTGGACATTACATATCGCTAGGTAGACTGCTAAGTATTGATGGAAAGACAACAGAAATTGGTAATTTTTTTTTTTCTTTGCTAATTTCATTTCTGTACGCATAAGAGACAAAAACGTTTTATATAAGTTAGTTTGCTGAAATAGAAATTTTGACTTTTCATTTCAATATTATTTTGATAAATTATTTTGATAAAACTTTTCCTTTGATGATTATTTTGATAAATTTTTGTAGACAAATATATAAGTAGTAATGTATCATATTTTATAGATTGGCGTAATTTCGATGATTCAATTGTTACACGTGCTCAACATTCACGTGTTCAAAACGATGACGCTTATTTGCTATTTTATAAACAGCATGGTACAGCAACGCAAAATTTACTCAAGAAACATTATGGTATTGGATAATTTCCAAAATTTGGCATTTATCCTTTTTTTGTTTTCCTATTCCATAATATTATCATTGGCCTTATAGCCGAACCATTCGCGTAATACATCTTCATCTACTACTGTTTCTTCCCAAAAATTGCATTAGTTTTTTTTCTTTCTTTTTTTTTATATAACTGGTTGATGATAATAGGCGGTGATAATTGATGATGATTCATTTCTAAATGAAATCTACATATTTAAATGAAAAAGCTGTACTTTCTTTTTTTTTCCCATATTGCTTTTTTTTCTTTTTTTTTGTATTCTTTTGTTATTTATATTTACCTGTGTCTTAGCAGCAAATTTCATGAATTATTTTATGCATATTATTTAAAAAATAAGTTTGAAAAAAAAAAAATGCTTTTTATAGTAAGCCAACTAGGTAAGCGATTCTGTCGTTATTCAAATTTTTTTTTTCCTGCTTATTCTATTTTTATTGCTAAAAAAAATGTTTCTGAAAGAGTAAAATTTTGCTCGGTTGAATGAATTTTCAAACACTTTATTTCTATTATGCAATTAATGACATATACTACAGCAATCATTTGTAATGCTAAATTACTATGATTTCATAAAGATTCAAGAGAATATTTAAATTGTTAAATCTCTCTATTTTTTTTACATTTTAGCAGTTCTATGGCAAAGATTACGAGAAATATTCATTAATCAGAAAACATGAATACACAATAAATCAACAACATAGAAAATAACTATGATAAAGTTTATTACACAATGAAGACAAGAATAATGAGGATTTTTAATTCGATTATTTTAAGCATATAACAAAATGTGAGAGAATGGATGAAATATGTGATTGATTAAAAAAAGCATTCTACCTTTTTTGAATGACGGTACCAGTTTTGTATCAAATCAATCGAATATGCGTTGGGGGAAAATTTATAATACAAATGTATTTTGCAAGAAAATAACCTGTTATTAATTTTTAAGCACTTGGGGTAGTGTCATCTTCCGCACTATTTTTTATCTTATTCAATTCAAAGGTTCCAATCGAGGAATAGTATCCGCGTTCATCTACTGAACCATGTAAATTCGATATATGGATCTAGAAAACACAATAAATAAGAAATGCAACTCCTAGGTGCTGCTTGCAAATCAAAGTTTGCAGGTGATGTCGAGATTTGTAGAATAGCTCACCATGTAAATATAGATATATATTAGGTCTATCGCTGTTAATGTTGCTGATAAGCTCATATACTCCAAGCAAGACTCTAATCTTCCATGGCTTAAGTTAATCTTTTCAACTCAGGATTTGTTTCTGTAGTTTACATACAAATTTACAAAATAGTTTTATGGGGAACTTTATTGATGCATTTTACTTTCTTTGCTGTTTCTTCGAAATATGTAACGCTTAATGATTCTCAAAAAGCAAGATATCTTCTGTTTCATCCATGTTTTCTTCATAATTGTAACTGTTATGAAAATTCAGTGTCTTTAAATTATCATTTGTCCACGTTTTTTTTTTCAAAAATAAACCTACTTCAGTTATTATGACTTTTCCAAACTCGTAATTCCCATATTTCTCCAACAACTTCGTTACATCCATTCTTGCTCTTTTCTTTTTCTTTTCCCACTGGAAAATTTTATTTTAATTCTTGATAAAATGATATTGGATTACGAAAAATCAATTTTTTTAAATCTCCCAATACTGACCATATATCTTGTATTCATTAGAGTTAAATGTATTTTCACTGAATCCTGTTGCGGAGCGAAACCTGTATCACTCATCGCTTCTGCTATTGCGTTGACGACATCAGAGAGCCTAAAAAAGTGAATTCTTAGTGAATATGCGGATTTGTTAACAAGAAAAAAAAAAAACTAATTGAATCAAAAAAGCAAAGAAACGAACTTATTTGAAGAGGTTAGCGCGTACAATACATGAACACGAGTTGGATCATCATTCATGATTTCTAATCCCTTAATTTCTACTTCCAGTGGTTTATCATCCAAAATTTCACTAAAATATTTAGTAATTACAAAATTCGAAACATCAAATCCTACTGAATTAAACAATTATATATATATATATATATATATATGTATATATATATGGATATAATAAAAAATTATTTGTAAAAAAATTTATTTATTTTACTTATTCACTTATATAATATATATTTACGATCGCTGATTAAATACCGAACTAAGTCGCTGATTAACTACTGGATAAGTGAATAAGTATATATATTTTTTTATTTCATTTATTTATTTAAGAAAAAAAATTTATATATATATTCTATTAGAAAGATAAAAGGATTTCTTGCAATGTTGCATTCTTCCCATTTTATAACTCTTTATAATTATCAGTATAATAATTGTTGGTAAATTTATTGATTTCTTAACAAATTTATCAATTTCCAAAAGCAGAATACATATACATATTATAATATATATATAATATATATATATATATATATATATATATATATATATAATATATATATATATATATTATATATATATTATATATATATATATATAATATTTATTTATTTATTTTTATTTATTTATTATTTGTTTACGAATGCTGACTGAATAAATCGTCCATTAACTACTGGATTACTTAATTGAAGATATCAATTTTTTATGCAGAATACCTTATGCTTGTATTATCTTCCATCTGTATGTTTCATTTCCACAAATTCTATTGTACGGAAACTAATTATCTTCTAATCTAAGGATAGAAAAATGCTATAGTTAATGTAGGAAAGTATAAACGAGGACTAAATAAGAACCAACAGCACTAATATAAAAACGAAATGAAATATATTAAAATGAAAATACTTCACGCGCGTTTTAATTACTGTTTCAAGTGAATTCAAAACTGATTTTTTTTCATCAGCATCCAGCAATGATAGCATTGTTATCGTTAAATGTAATTTTTTCGGTTCTTGAAAGACTGCTTCTTCTCTACAGGAATCCTACAAGAAAAAGCACTTAAATACTACATTAATATATAATTAGTTATAAAGTTTCATGAAAATATTTTTCAAAACATTGATAAATTTCTTTTTATCATACAATCTACATTATAAAACAATAAATAAATCAGAATAATTTATTTTTAGAAAGTAAAAAAGAATTTTTAATAGGAAAAGATAAAAATAAGATGTTTACCGATAATTCCTCATCATTTTTAATTGTATCCATAAATTTGAGGAAACTATCTTTAATAGTGTCATGCGTCATAGGAATTGAAATGAAATGCGTATAGGAAGCTCTATCACGTGCTTCATGAATTATTAACTGAATTCTATCACGACAACGCATTATACTTTCCTCTGATGTCATTGATACGATTTCTGAAAAAAAAAAAAAAAAAACTCTTATTTTCGTAAATATGGGAATGGTTGTTTTAAATATTACTTTAAGATGGAGATGATCGGGCAATATATGATTTCAACTTGCTTGCATGGATTAAAATTACAGTTAAAATGTGGAAAAAATACATATAAATTATATAACATAATTTAAAAAAAACCTGACCTTATTGCCTCCTCTATCAGTACAATATTTGGGGAAAGTAAATAATACATTTAAAATATTTGGGAAAAATAAACAGTAGATTTAAAAAACAAAAGAAAAGTGAGATACCACCACCAACATATTTTGCATGAAAACTGATATAATTAAAAAATGCTAAGGAAATTGCTACGTACCTACAGGACGTTTACTTTTCTTCTTCATCGGAAAATTCAACCGACAACTCGTCTCTTCTTCAATTTTCCTCTTCACTGATCCTTTCGGTCCAATTACAAAACGCCGTAGGAGAGCAGGAACTTCAATCCTAAAAAGGTAAAATTTTATGATTACTAACGACCTAAAAATTGAATGAAAATGATATACAATTATAAATTAAAGTCGAATGGCGTATAGAATATGAAATTAAAAATAACTAAACAAGCATCAAGATTATTCTCGAACTTCTCAATAATATTAAGATTCTGAACTATCTCCAGACCGAATTACTTCAATTATTTCCACTCACAACTTGACATCTTTGTTGTTTACATCATGTGAGTAACAAAACACAAATTTTATTGAAAATTAAATGCTGATAAATTTTTTTGGTTTTTTTTTTGTTCTAGAAAAAGCAACAGGAATAGTAAAAAATTACTTAGCTGTCCATTTCTTTGTTTTTTTTATTATAATTTATAACAAATTCTTTATTTCGTTCTAATAGATCGTCATCTGTTTCATCGGCCATATCTGTTGTTAAAAGATCACTCGATTCACTAGTCGTTGATTTCATTTCATCAGAGCTACTTAACGTATCCTCTGAAATAATTCTTCATATTTGTTATAATTCAAAAAGAATAAAAAATATGTGATTCAACGAATTCAAGCGATAGAAATTGAAATTAAGCGGAAATAAAGAAATATTCTGCAAATCACACGCTATTTCATCATTCTAAACACGAGACATTTATCTAAGAACAAATAATAATACTGAATAGATATAGACGACATACTAACAGTCTGTTGGATTAACATAATTAATATTTCATGTATGATAAGAACCTATACCTACATCATTAATATATTCAATATTTAAACTTGTAATCTGAACTTATTCATATAATTGACAATTTTAACATCATCAACACATTTCATTTAGAATTTCAACAATGCATGTATTATTTGGAAAAATATTAAAAAAAAAGTCAATCGTTGGTGTAACAAACCAGCTGAATTACATGAATCGCTTTCACCATATAAATCGGCTGTATCGCCGGTTCCAAAATTTACCTCATGTTCATTTCTAAAAAAATAACAATAAATTTGACCATTAAATAAATATATTAATTTTAGAAAATTATTCAAATATGAACTATGACAATTTAAAAATATGGAATATGAAAATTTAATAAAATATAATAATTTAACAAAACTTTGTTGACTGCCAAAATATGTTTGATAATATTAGTTAATTTGAGAGAATTGACAAATTGGTAATTCAATTAGCGGATAAAAAATTTTTGATTTTTTGATTTTAAACTAATAAGTAGAAGAAAAAAGTGAAATAATTGAAAGAGATGTGATACATATAATTTTTCCATCTTCTTGCTTTGTATGACAAACAAAAATCCAAATGTGAAATCCCCGCAGCAGCCTGAATGGAATGCCAAAACTAATCTATCCTTTTATCCTTCAATTGCTTTAAATTTTCATATGGTATGATAGACATAAAAAAAATACATGAGAATCTGTATAACTTTCCTATGATTGACGAATTTCAATAAAACTCTGAACTTTATTAAGCTAAATATGGCAAATACTTTAAATGTTACTTCTTATCTTTAATTCTTTAGACTACTTTAGAAATTCTGATCTGCTACCTTGACTGCTTACACTATATTGAAAATTCCCAGATCTCCTATATAAGTTCTACACTTGTTATTATTCAAAACATAATATATTGAAATATCGAATTTCCGTATATTTTTTTAAATATGTATTTCTTGTACATAACAATACTATTTTAATACTAATTAGATAAATAAGTATTAATAAATATCGAAATAATAAATTAAAAACTTATAAAAGCTAGTGTTGTAGAAATTTTTTCTAACCTTCGTATCGTTTGAACATTACGCCTATAAATACGGCCATCAATTTCATAAGTTGGAACAAATAATGGAAAATTCATTGATGAAGTGAATGATAAATTATCTGAAAATTATAAATTATATTATAACCATCTACTTTTGCAAACATTAATTCCTTATTTCAGTTGATTTAAATAAATTAATTCAATTCATTTTATAATTTATTTGTTTTTTTTTGCAGATTTCAATTATTATCATTATCACAAAGTTTGAATAATACTGTAAATTATCTTTATCAGTATTAATTAAAACTGGTGTATAAATATTAATGATATCTTATGCAGTGATATTTTTGTTGCGCAGAAATTTGCTCGCAATTTCCGATAATTTCTCGAGAATGAACTCGTTTCTAATTTTAAATTATCAAAGGCAAAGTTCAAGTAATGAATCTGCCAATTAATTAGCATAAAAAGATTGAAAGAATAGCGTATGTTACAAAATAACATAACTTTTTGAAATGATCCAAGTATTTGTCGTTGGAAATATTTGAACAATTTTATCGCCGTTCCCGATAAACGCATCAAATGTCAGAAAAAAATTTTGATGTATGCTATTCACCTGTAACCTGTAAAAGTCTACATTTAATAAGTTTATATTTTAGAAGAAATTCAATTCTCGATTCGATTTCCGGTCAACAAGATATATGAAAATTTCCAGAAATTTGCTTGGCTTTGTACGTGAATTTTTAGAACAGATAGCATTACGTAAAATTTACATACGAAGCCATTCTAGTCATACTTGAAATTTCTGATTGAATTTTTGGTCGAACGGATGTGTGATTCGTACGTGAACATTAAGAACAGATAGTATTTCGAGAAATTTACGTACGGACTTATTCTGGTCACACATCCGGCTCCTATTCAATTTCCGATCAAGTGAATGTATAAAAGTTTCTGGAATTTCGCTTTACTTCATACGTGATCATTTAGAGAGGATAGTAATTCGCGAAGTTCACGTACCCACGTACAACGTCACGTGCCACGTGTAGCCAGACACCAACATTAAACATTAAAATGCAGCTTAAGTTTTTGCTATTTCTTTAGTAAGAAAAAAGGTGGCCACAACTCGGGCCATCTTTTACCCACTTGCACATTCTGAAATTCATTTATTCTCGCTCGATTCGATTAATGTTTAAGGGATGGTTTATAGGTTTTGTTGATAGTATTTTGATGTTCAATTTAGGATAAAATAGCAGACTTTGTCCTTACATTTTAATTTAACATAAAATTTAGTTTAAATTTCTAAATGCAATTGCAACGTCGAATCGATGAAAATTAAATTATTTGCAAATTTTTAATTTGTAAATTTATAATTTAAGTTTAAATTTATTTCTTACTGAATTTATGTTTAATTTATAAATTTTTAATTTGTTTCTATCATTTTTTAGTATAATTACATATTCTTTTAAATCTTCGTTTTTTTAATTTTAATCTTTTACTTAAATTTTTATTTAAATTTCGAATCAATTCAAATTAATTGTTTGAAAATTTTAATTAACAAATCGATACAAATTTTTATAATTTAAAATTTACATTCGGCAACGAAATCGTGGGAGAAATTAAAATGATAGAAACGAAGTGATAATGAATTATTGAGTAAGTGAGATTCTCGGATAACTGATTAATCAATTATACAATTAATTAATTAATCGATTATACAATTAATCAATTACGTTCTTTTTTCTTAATATTTGATGTGAAAATAATTATTGTATTTTTGAAATATTTTTCCATAGAATTTTAGATTTTTTTTAATTAATCATTTTTTGATAAATTTAATTGTTCAAAATTATTAATGTATAAGTAAATTTTTT
Source organism: Dirofilaria repens (assembly GCA_008729115.1). Taxonomy (NCBI): domain Eukaryota; kingdom Metazoa; phylum Nematoda; class Chromadorea; order Rhabditida; family Onchocercidae; genus Dirofilaria; species Dirofilaria repens. Next base: position 62,569 of record SNRZ01000144.1, read on the forward strand.
TTTGCCGCTAACATTCTTTTGCCAAGCATAAATTTTGCAGTTTTTATAAATGGCTGATAATATATCAACAATCATATCAACAACAACAACAACAACAACGGCGACAGCACAACAACAACAACAACAACAACAACAACAACAACAACAACAATAACAACAGCAACAATAGCAATAACAACAGCAACAACAATAACAACAACAGCAACAACAACAGCTACTACTACTTCTCCTACTACTACACAACACCAACACTAACAACAGCAACACCAACAATAACAATAACAACACCAATGACAGCAACAACAATAACAACACCATCAACAACAACAACAACAACAACAACAACAACAATACCATCACTACCAACAACAACAACAACAACAACAGCAACAACAACAACAACAACAGCAACAACAACATTACAAACAACAACAAATATATCAGTAACAACAGCAACGGCAACTTCTTCATCACTTACTGATAATCGTATCGCAGAAGTCTTATCACGAAGACGTGGAATCGGAAAAACATTACCAGTTGGTTGGAAACCATTATTGCCACCAACAGATGCTGTACGTCAAAAAATATTGGATCAAATTATGACACGACGTAAAGAAGAAGAACGAAGTTGATTATTTTGTATTTTGAATTAAAATTTTTTTTTAAATTTTAATTAATTTTAATTTAATCATAAATTTAAAAGATTTTATATAAAAGAAAAAAGAAATTTTTTTTTTCTAATTAATTGTATATTTTTATGATTACTTTATTTATTCAATTTTATATCAATGATAAATAATCAGAATTGATAAATATAATGTCATATAATTAACTGATTGTTTTTTTTTTTTTTTTTCATATATAAGTAATTTTCTTCTCTAATTTCTATTTTCATTGCTAAATTATTGATTAGTTTAATTATCTTTTAAAAAATTACATTCGTAGATTTAATTTTAAATTAAATGATAACATTTCTTAAATATATCAGCTTAACATCTTAAGTATATCATCAGTTCTTTCTTTAATTTCTATTTTTATTGCTAAATTCTGAATTAGTTGAATTATCTTTTAAAAAATTACATTCGTAGATTTATTTAATTTTAAGTTAACTGATAACATTTCTTAAATAATATCAGCTTAACAATTTAAGTATATCAATTCAGTTTTATTAATTCATTTTCCATTTGTAAATTTAATTTTTATTTTCATTATTGCAGCCTAAATTAGTAATTTCTAAGTTATAATTTATGCAAATATGCTAATGTTTAATTATTGCAAATCACTTTCAGATCGTGCCGAACGTGCAGCACGTGCTGAAGAGCGTAAAAATGAGGAAGAAAAAAATGCATGGTATAAGGAAGAAATAAGCGAATGTGAAAAAAAAGTAAGCTAATTAATTTCATATATTTTCCATTATTAATTATTAAGCTAATAAAAAAAGCAGCTATATGTTTTACATTTCTCAATAAAAATAAAATTATTTACTTTATCATATCACTGTTTACTTATCGTGGAAAATGATATGTAAATTAAAATTGTTATCTTTTAAGTGATATTTGAGCTTTTATTTTATCATTTTGTGGAGAAGATGATATAAATTTAAATTGCTACCTTCCAAGTAATATTTGAGCTTTTACTTTATCATTTTGTAGAGAAAATGACGTAAATTGATATTACTACTTTTAAGTAATATTTGAGCTTTTACTTTATCATTTTTATCATTTTGTGGAGAAAATGATGTAAATTTAAATTACTATCTTCCAAGTAATATTTGAACGTTTTGCTTTATCATTCTGTAAAAAATGATGTAAATTTAAATTGCTATCTTCTACATGATATTTGAATATATTTCGCCTTTAAGAATTAAAATAGATCATATATAAAATTAGCCAAGATATTTAATGAAATAATCAGTGATAAAAATTGGAATATGTATAAATAAAATTATCAATTTGTTATTATAAATTTCAGATTCAATGTTTGAATGCGAGAAAAATTGAATTAGATGAAGCAAAAAGTAAATTATTCGCGGAACTTAAAGAGGTTGTAGCAAAATCAAAAGATCGAACTCAGAATCAATCTGCTTTTTATAGTCAATTAATTCAATCACAAACACGGAATAAGGTTTGAACCGAAGTAATCGATTTTCTCAGTTATATTAGCATTAGTAAATTTTTTTTTTTCAAGTCTTTTTTTTTAGATTTAACATCTGAATTACAACAAAGATTGAATCAATCAAAGTCTTTCTTTGAGATAATGAAAATTCATAGAAATATGAATTCATTATTATATTTTACTGCAAACAAGAGCATTTTAATTATCATGAGTATTGACAAATACTAGTAATATATCTGAATCATTTTGTATATCTTAAAGATATTCCTATTTTGCTAGTTTCGGATGTTTCAGGATAACAATACAGATTGTAAGATCAATTTCGATATGACAGTTTTCTGCTGATCAAGAATTCCGGTACTGCATTCACGAACGCAAATTGCACTTTACAGATATGAATCATGAAGCAGCATGGATCACTTTGCCATTATCTTTTTGTGTGATGGTTAAAGAATTAATAGATAGTGGAATTATTTAAAGTTCGTTTTCATGCGATTTCGGATGAACCAAATATTTCAGTGATCGAGAAAATATGATCTCACTTATGTCTTTTTTTTTTTATAAGAAGTTATGCAGGTCTTTCTCGAGAAATACTTTAAGAAAGCTATTGGAATATTTTCATTAATTCGGCTTTGAAAAATATACTTGAGAAGTTTTGGTTGGAATTTCAAAAAAATTTAAAGTAAGAAACCGAGAATTTTGATATTGATTTGAACTGTGTTAAATTATATTTTACATTTCGCTTGTTTTTTTTCTGTTAAATTGCATTTTATTATTTATAATTTGCTTTTAAGCGATTGAAACTTCACTTGCTTCGATTTCATAAAAAACATGTATTTTATCCGACAACAATTGGAAATCAAATAAATTGTTACTTTTCAGAATTTCAATTCATATGCATAAAAAATTTGCATCTATCATAATTATTGACTAAGTTAAAAGAAAATTGATTTTTTAATTTTTTTTTTTCTTGAAATGATTCTCTAAATTTTCAACAAATTTTTAAAGCTAATGAATTTTCAAATTTTTTTTTTTAAAGTTTTTTTCCATGAAACCTTATATTGATGAGATTTCCTGATTTAGGCTAATATATTATTGACTTGGCTAAATGATAATGAATTGAAATTTACTGATTAGTTTTGATACATGCATACATGATCCGCTTCAGATAATTGATAAATAGATCGTTAAGAAAATGTACTGATGAATCTCATACGATTAGTAATGAGAATATAATTAATTTCTTGTGAAAAGGATCGAATGAATAATTTTTAATCTTTTCTCTATCATCTTAGAATTGAATTAAGATAAGCAACCTACTATGTAATCATAAGGATTTTATTAAATGCCTAAATTTCAATTCTAACCTGAAATCCATTTCTGCATATTTCAGTTCTTCACCTGCGATGCTATATTTTTCTAGGTGAATTTCAATCTCATTCATCCGAAATTCATCGGTATTTATCTCAATTTTCTTCTGTAAATATCAGTGATTTGTTCATTTTACAAAATAATTGTTACCGATGTAATAATAATAATAATAATAATAATAATAATAATAATAATAATAATAATAATAATAATAATAATAATAATAATAATAATAATAATAATAATAATAATAATAATAATAATAATAATAATAATAATAATAATAATAATAATAATGATAATAATAATAATGATATGATAAATAATAATAAATAATAATGATAAATAATAATAATAAATAATGACAAATAATAATAAATAATAATGATAAATAATAATAATAATAATAATAGTGACTGATAAACAGAGGTAAGATAAATCAAAATAATGGATAGGATAATCATTATAACAGAGAATTCATATTTGGAGATATTGAAATTGGGTGATTAAAATGATTTTTAATTTTGTTTTTTATTTTTTTTTTTAATTTATCATTCTATTATTATTTATATAATTAAAACTGGATTTTTTTTTCTTTTTTTGCTATTTTATATACAGCAAGAAAGTTTTGTTTGATATTCTTTCCTGTATGATTATTATTATTATTATTTTATTATTATTATTATATTATTATTATTATTATTATTATTATTATTATTATTATTATTATTATTATTATTATTATTATTATTATTATTATTATTATTATTATTATTATTATTATTATTATATTATTATTATTATTATTATTATTATTATTATTATTATATTATTATTATTATTATTATTATTATTATTATTATTATTATTATTATTATTATTATTATTATTATTATTATTATTATTATTATTATTATTATTATTATTATATTATTATTATATATTATTATTATTATTATTATTATTATTATTATTATTATTATTATTATTATTATTATTATTATTATTATTATTATTATTATTATTATTATTATTATTATTATTATTATTATTATTATTATTATTATTATTATTATTATATTATTATTATTTTATTATTATTATTATTATTATTATTATTATTATTATTATTATTATTATTATTATTATTATTATTATTATTATTATTATTATTATTATTATTATATTATTATTATTATTATTATTATTATTATTATTATTATTATTATTATTATTATTATTATTATTATTATTATTATTATTATTATTATTATATTATTATTATTATTATTATTATTATTATTATTATTATTTCATGATAGGCATAGCATTTATTGTGTTTAATAAGAATTGAAAAGAAAATATAAAAGTGAATGATTTCAAATTAGATAGGAAAGAATTAATTGTATCAATTAGAATTCTTTAATTATTATAGATTTCCGAATATTTAAGTTTTTCTTTATACTTTATAAAAATTTTTTAAAAATTTAAGTGTTTTTTTTTTTGGGAGTAATATTTTCTATTGTATTTATTCTATGATCGATATTACTGTTTGATAAGAATTGATAAGGAAAAATATAGCAAACAAAAATTATGATTCTTGAATTATTCTAAATTTTCAATTATATAAATTCTTAATAAATGTTCGAATTTAACGCAATATTTTCTACTATATTTATTCCATGATCGATATTACTCTTTGATAAGAATTGATAACGTAGTAAACAAAAATTATCATTCTTAAATTTCTCTAAGTTTTCAATTATATAATTTCTTCTCAATATTTTATAAAAACTTTTAAAAATTTAAATGTTTCTTTTGGAATTCATAATTGTTCGAATTTAATGCAATTTTTCTACTATATTTATTTCACGATCGATATAGCGTTTGATAAGAACTGATAACGAAAAATATAGCGAAATATGAAAAACTTGAATTAGATAGAAAAATATTCCAAAATTTGCGATTATTTTATTATTTTATTTATCATACTTTAAATTTTATGGATAAATTTTTGAAAATATAGAAATTTTAGTAAAATTATAAAAATGTATATTTTATTAGAATTAAATCTTTTATCGAAATTTCTAATTTATGTTTTTTAAATTAAAAGAAATAATGATAACTAGCATAGATTAAATCTGTAGATATCATATCAGTAATATTAGCAACAGAATTATGTATGAAATAATTTTGAAAAAAAAAATTAAATATTTATTTAAATGAGACATTATAATAGTTTAGAAGAGACTTTTTAACCTTAGTCTATTTTGGACTCATATATTGACCTTTTTAACCTTAGTCTGTTTTGGATTCATATATGTGACTCATATATTGACCTTTTTAACCTTAGTTTATTTTGAACTCATGTGTATGATTCATATATTAACATTTTTAACCTTAGTTTATTTTAGAATTTTATAGACTTTTGAAACTCAAAATTCCATCTAAATCTTTCTCTGTGTTTTTTTTTTCTTTTTTTTTTAAATTTGGATTTATATATACAATAGTAACAACAAGTTGATCAACGCTACGTCAACAACGTGTTTTACGTGCTCATTTTTCACGTTCTATTCATGGCTGAAACAATCGCAGCTGATGTCACGGAGGAAAACTTGAAAAATGATGATGGTGATCTTAAAATAATTCAAAAATATGATTAATTTTATTAAAATTTAAATTTTGTTATTATATCAAAGAGAGAGAGAAAAAAAGTTGGTTGTAAAAAATTTAATAAAGGATGGATTTTATTAAATATAATGAAATTTTCAAAAAGGCCATTTTAATCATTCAAAATCTTAATATCACTTGAGATGGAATTATCAACTAAATTTATCACCTCGTGATATAATAATCTATCCAAATGAGATCTGATTGTCACCTGAGATTTGACAATCAAACTAAATAAACCATTTGGAGTTTGTTAATCTACCTGAATGGAAGCTAAATACCAATTAGGATTTAATAAGCAGCCTACATAGATCATTTTGGGATTTAATAATCTACCTGAACGGAACCTAAATACATTTGGCATTTAATAATCATCCTAAATAGATCATTTTGGGACTTAATTAATTTACCTGAATGGAATTTGATTTAATAATCTACCTGAATGAGATCAAAATATTATCTGAGATTTGATAATCAAACTAAATAGACAATTTGCGATTTAATAATTTACCTTAAATGGAACCTGAATATCATTTAGGATTTAATTATCATTATAAATTAATTATCAACCTAAACATATCATTTGCAATTAAAGCGAAATGAACACTTTTTTTTTTGTTGTTTGAAGCTATAGTAAATAAATTTTTAAAAAGGAAAAGGTTTGAATTTTTTAATTCGAATATTTTTTTTTTAGAAAATTTTCGTTTATTTTTTGTTAATTTATTATGATGCTGATATTTAGTGTTATATATTGGATAAAAGTTAGGTAGTTCAAAGGTCAAAATTTTTTTCTGACAGTTAGCGAATTCATTTTATTTATTCCTAGTTAAATATTTAAATTTAAATTTAAATATAATTTTGTAATTTTTAATTTTAAATTTTAATTACTGCAGAATCATCTAAGCCACAAACTGATTGGCCATCAATACGATTGTTATCATTGATCATATTTTTGAGCCTGATTCAGATGACCGTCATTAACATGTCCGAATGGCCTTATATGAAGCAAGTAAATTCTTTTCCATTGCTTTAATCCTTTCTAAACTCCGTTTTTGTTTTTTTTTTTATTTTATTAGTTCAAAGGTCAGGAAAAAAAAAAGTTGAAAGAATTTTTGCATACTTTAACATATACTTACATTTTTTTTTTTCTATTTTTTCAACATTCATTCGCATTATCTTTTTATTTTAAATATGCTTTTCAAAAAAAAATATTATTTTAAATTAAGAAAAAAAAATTATGAAATGAACGAAAAGTTTGGGAAATTTAAAAATTATTAAAATATTAAATTAATAATATTTATTAGTTATAATTATTAATTATACTAATCAATAACATGATAATATCATATTATATTAATTAATATCGTATTCTTTTTTTTTTTTTTTTAATTTTCAAGATCGATCCACAAGCAACGTCAACATTTTTCGGCTATGTTACATCAGTATCATCGTTAGCACATGCGATTTTCGCACCGTTAATGGGTTATTGGAGTTCTGTTACCGGTCAAATGAAGTAATTTTGATTATTATTTGAAAATATATATATTATATTATAAATATTTTATTTTGATATGCAAACGACGATCACGTATCGAACGACGATCACGTATAAATACGGCGACGATGACGTATTAAAAGTAATGACATCGACGTATTAAGGGCGTAACAGCGACGTAATGAAGACAATAACGATGAAGTATTTAAAGACGTTTTAAAAAAAACGTACGATGACGTATTTACGTATTAATAATATTGAAGAGAAAAACTAACAAAAATTAAAATTTTAGAAAATTGAGCGCAACAATTTTACTAATCATTTTTTTTTTTGACACATTAATAATGATAAAGATTAAATACGTTTAGAAAATTTTGACGTATATCACGAGATATCAAACGTATCGCTATCGTAAAAAATGCAACAATCAATTTTTAAAATTTGAAATTTTTATTCAATTCGTGCAATTCATTTCAGTATTTCTTTCTCAAAACAATAATAAATAATAATTTGCGTCAAATTTAAATTTTTATTTTCTAAAATTTTTTAAAATAATTTCCTTTCTGAATTTTCAAATTTTTTGAGATTTTTATTTCTTTTTTTTTTCTGAAATAATATCTTTTATAATTTTTAATAAATCTTTTATTTTTTTTAATAAATTTTTTTACATTTCCTCTTCATGTTGTTTTAGAATGAATAAATTTTTTTTAATTTTAATAAATCTTTTTTTTTTTAGATTTACGTTCCTTCTTCAAGTTGTTTTACAATAAATTTTAGAAATTTGAAAAAAAAGAAAATTGAAAAAATGAATCAATGGTAATAGTTTCTTCAAATAGGCTAGTTGTATGTAACACTTTAAGTTCTATATTTCAGGCTACCAAATAACTGATAGGCTTATTCCAACGATTATCTAGGCTTTGAACTATTTTCATAGATGTATTAATTTACGTTTTACATTTCATATTTCAGGTTTTATGATTGATTGCTTGTTCATCTAGGCCTGAATTATTTTTAAACATGTAATAATTTAAGTTCTATATTTTACTTTTCAGGTTATCACTAATACTTGGCAGGCTTGTAGCAATGATAGGCTGTTTTTTTTTATCTGGGCCTTGAATTATTTTCAAATGATGCACGTTACGTGATGCTTCTTTGCTATGCTATTTTTGGAATTTCAATGAGTAAGCAAAATTGTAAATAAAAAAAAATGAAAATTTTAAAAAAGATTTTTTAAATAAAAAGATGAAAATTAAAAATAGGAAACAATTTTTGGATTCAATTTCTATAAAATTTTAAATTTTAATCCTACCATAATTTCAGTAACAGTAATACTGAATCATATATATGAATTTAATTATTATTAAATATTATCTTGAAAAAGATTTTCCAAGGATAATTTATTTTATCAATAATAATTTTTTTTTAAGGTTCTGTAAGTGCAATGCGTGGTTATATAGCTAAAATTAGTACGGTAGAAGAACGAACGGTAGCTATAAGTATATTTCGTCTAGCAATAACACTTGCTGTTGTTATTGGACCAGATAAGTTATAAAAAAAAATTTTGATTTTTTAAAAATTAAATATATATCAGTGATATGAACTATCATGTATTAGTGATATGAATTAATATGGGTCAACTGATAAGACGTTTGCATTATGACAAAATTAATTCTCATCATTTTCATTGATCATCTATTCAATGTTTATAAATAAATACCTAATTTTCTAACATTTGCTTTACAGTAAATTAATCATGGAAAGTCAATTCAAATGATTAAATTTCATTTAAATTATTATTGAATAAAATCATAAAAAATTAGCGAAATTATTACAATATTTTATAGTCTAAGATTAAAAAATGCTAATGAAAAGATAATAATTCAAAAAGAGCTTTATCAGTCTATTTTAATTAAGATATGAAAACAAAAGTATTTCTTGTTGCTGCCTACTATTACAAGACATACACGGTTACTGTATTCATTCATTACTGTATTGTGGTGTTGCTATAGAGGGGCAGGCTAGATTACTGTAGGCACCATTACCGTAATGCAAAATGTTAACTGAGTTTTTGAATTGTTGTTAATTTTTTCATTTTTTTTTTTTCAAAAACATAGGATATCGTTTGCCAAAGTGAATTATTAATTGCTATTTGAAGGAAAATATAAAATTTCAGTATTTCAATTATTGTTCACATCACTTTCTTATCCTGGATATAATATTATTGGACAAAAATTATTATTAAATATTTATACGGGACCAATTTATGTAGCTATTTGTGCTAATATAATTAATTTGATAGTGATTATTTTTTTCTTCGATGATAAATCATCCATTCATTATCAGCAAACATTGGCAAATGATAAATGTTAGTTTATAGAAATGATTATGATAAAAATAAATCAAAAATTCAATATATTATCATTTAAAAGTGATAAATACTTCAAGAAATAAAATGCATTGTTTATGAATTCAAATTAAAAACGATTTTTAAGTTTTTAAGTTTTTAATTTTGGGAGCAAAAATTTTGTACGAATAATTTTTTAAAAAATAAATTTTTCAATAAGTAAAATATATTCAAACAGTACAATAATTATTACATGATAATTTTGTAAAATCCTTGGGGTTTTTTTTCGATTAACGATTTTTAAATTTCATTATTTAAGTTTTTCTATCATATATCATTGCAAAAATAAGTTCAAAAAATAAATTAAGCATTAATTGATAGCATATTTTGATGAGAACTAGCTAGATGATTTTGATATAATACATTTATTTCTTAATTATATTTCATTTTGAAATGATTAAAATTATTTTTCAAATATAATCATATAAATCATTTGTAGCAAAAAAAGCACTAACAACTTATATGCGTAGTTCTAACTTATCATTGATATTATCATGTATCATGGTACGATTAGTTGCAACTTTAACTATGAACATTATACATACGTATGATTTTGTTTCGTTTATTTTATAATAAATTTTTTATTACTTAAACATTAGGATATATCATTTTAGTAATTAATTTGAAATATACTAAATATGAAATTTAATTTCAGATTTGATCAAATATTCAAAATAGAACTTTTTTATTTATTATAAAAACGATAACAGTTTGTTAGTTTGTTAAAATTTAACAGAAAAAAATTGAAAATTTTGAAAATTTATGCAAAAATTTTAATGCCAATATTGTTTTAATTAATAGATAATTTATTGGAATTTATATTTTATTAAATTATGAAAAAAAAAAAAAGGATTTACAGTACAACTCCACCATTTATGATGACCGTATTCGGTTGGTCAAATGTAAAAACAGTTACAATTATTTCTTATGTACAAACTATTACTGGAATAATTAGCATTTTGATATTTGTTGGTTTTATAAGTAGGAAATTAACAAAAATGTAAGCAAATTTTCATTTAACCTTTAACCTTTAGTTTAATTTTTTTTTTAAATATTATTCTCTGATTTTACTAAAATTTTAGAAATTTTTATACGTCAAAATGATTATTTCAAAATTAGGAAAATGTCAGTGGATAAGTAATTAAAATAAATTTTCCCATTTTCATCAATCTTCTAATGTTGGATTTTATTTTTCCTAAATTTTCAAATCAAATAAAATTTTGAAAAAAAATTTTTTTTCTCGTAATTTTTTAGAATAAGTGAAAGATTTGGTGTTCTAATTGCACTTATACTATTCGGGTTATTTTTCTTGCTAACATATCCGTGGAATTTCTACAACAAATTATCATTCATCAAAGGTTACAATTTATGATAGTAAAATCTAATCACTAATCAGGAATTATTTTAATCGTTGATAATGTGTTGATTTTAGGATAATTTTAATTTTCAGTGTATTGATTTTCGATTAATTTTAATTACCGTAAAAGTTTTATTTTTATGTTATGTATCATAAAAAATTTATTTTTTAAGTATTATTTTATTAATTGGGAAATGAGATTTTTTGAAGTGTGATTTCGTTAGTGGTAATATCTACCACTTAATAAATTTGGATTATTCTTAAAATTTATGAAAATTTGATTTTCATATTAAATTTGATATTTTTCTGAAATTAAATTCCAATCTCTTTCATGGATAAAATTTGCGAAAATTTTTCGAGATATAAGTAAAACTAGGCAAAGTTAAATCATAAGATTTATGCAATCTTAATGTGCCTTTAACTTACAAAGCACAAGCATTTAATCATATTTGAATTAAAAATTTTAAAACATTTCATTTTTTGTATTTCTATTCAAATTAAAATATTACAAAAATAACTTATATTATACAAAAAAAAGAAGAAAATTATATAAAAATAATGCTAAAATTAGACATGAAAATAAGAAAAAAACTATTAAAAAAATTTAGTATTTAATTTTTGATTAAATAATTAAATCTTAATTTAAATCTTAAAACATTTGGGAAGTGTACTGAATGCTTTAATTAATTTAATTGATAGAATATTTGATACTTTTTAAATATTTTTTTTACGAACAAAGAAATCATCGAATTATTGCTGAAGCTACTAAATTTTAGATGGCGAAAATATTACCGTATGCGATTCAAATATTTATGAATGGTGTTCAACGACGCGTATGGTAAATCCGCTTTTTTATATTGGCTCAATGATTACTGTAGTTGGGATTGCTCATACACTGATCGTCATTACTATCGATACAATATATTCACGAATTCTTGGTACCATTGATCAGGTTATCATATTTTTCTTCTCTTTCTTATCATGAATAAAATATAAGTAATAATATAAATGAAATATAAGTAATTTCAAATTTTTTCAATCACAAAAAAAACAGTCTAAAATCGATTTAATCAGATAATTTTAACGGTTACAGTAATAATAATTGATATTTTGAAAATTAGTCGTAAATTTTTTGAATAAAATTTTTTTGAATAAAAATTGAAATTATTTTTGAAATATGTATACTAGACAATAAATTAATTAGGAATTATTCTAACTAAATTAATTAAATTAAAATTAAATTAATAAATTATAAATTTGCCAATTTTGCTATTTTTGATATTTTTAACGTACGTACGATTTACGTTATTTTGACGTTTGACGTACGATTTGTGCTATTTTGACGTATGCTTAAATCAAGAGCGTAACCGCGTAAAAATTTCCTTCAAAGAAGTTTTGAAAAAAGTTAAAAAACAAATATTTAATTAATTTATTATCTAACATACATATTTCAATACTATTTTAAATTCATTTAATTTTTTTCTTTACAAATGAGTTATATAATAGAAATTTATGAAAATTTATTTGTTTAAAAATTTTTTATTAAAAAATTTGTTCGGAAAATTTTTTGATTTTTTTGTAAAAAAAATTGAATTAATTTTCTATTTTGTAATAATTCTAAAATTACATTTATTATTTTTATATTTTTAAAATTTTTTTAATTCATAATAATAATTTAGTGTACAATGCAAGGTTTATTCGTATTTGTTCATGATATTGCCAATATTTGTGGCCCAATTGTTATCGCGTTAGTCCTGATTATCATTATCATTTCAATCAATTCCTTAATTAATTAATATAACAATTACCTAAATTTAATCCCTCTTATTCAACTACAAATTTTTAAATTATTCTATTCCAACCAGTTTTTCTTGCATCATTCCCTGAAAAAGATCAAAAAAAAAAAAAGAAAAATAAGTTGATATTATTAATTAATTATATCTGCTTAGTGAATTATTTTAAATTATCCTATTCCATTCCTTCTCTCTTTTATCTATTCTCGAAAAGGTCGAGGTCAAGCATTAATTAATTCCATTTAACCAGTAAATTATTCAAAGACCGAAGATAGGTTAAGTATTAATTAATTCCGTTTAACCAGTAAATTATTCAAAGCAAAAGTATTAAACAGTAATTTCATAAAATGTCTGAATCGTTCTTTTATTTTTTGAATTCAAAACATTGACATGATTTATATTTGCAAGTTTATTCATATTCCTTTTTTTCTAATCATATTCTTTGTTCATTCTCGAGAAAAATATTTGCTTAACTAGAATAATTGATTAGATAAAGAATTTTTGTGATATAAATTGAAATTTTTAAATTTTAACAAAAAAAAAAAGATATAGAAGAAATAATATATGTTTAAAAGCATTTAATGCATGATTTTTTTTTTTTAGGCCAATATTTGCAAATTCAGGTCAACAATATATATGGATAGTTGCTGGTATAATCATATCACTTATTTCTATCAGATGGATTATCATTTATGAACGATTGCCTAAATCAAAAGCATTTGTTGATAAATTACGCAATCAGCATGATCGAATATCCGATATGATTTTAACCAAAAATAAACTTCCTCAAACATTTAATTCATAATTTAAATAATTAGATTTGACTATTCAAATTTTCCTGTTACAAATATAGAGAATTGTATCGTTAATGATAAATTGTAAAACAAATAAATATATATTGAATTTATAAACAAATAATCAGTACATGCAACTGATAATTATGATCAAATTGTGACAGCTTGATAATTTTAATATTATTCGCTAATGATCAGCAATTTACAAAAATAATATCAAATACTCTTTCCGACTATAGCAAATTTCACATTATGTAAAATATGCGTTGGATCTCTATACGCATGCTTATCATATTGTAATTCAAAATTGTTGATAAACTTTTCATTATCATTGATCATAATGAGAAATTATCAATCTTTTTTAAAAAATTTATTTTTTTTTTATAAATTAATCAAGAAACAATGAAAATTAGAATTTTATCAAGCATAAAGTTCTAGAAATGTGGAGCAAGTAAAGAACAAAAATAAGCCAATACTTGATATCTTCTTGAGGAAAAATCAAAAAATTATTCAAATATAAGGCTTAAGATCGAATTTTATATTTAGAAAAATTAATATTTTAAACTCTCAATACTAACTGAAATTAAGATAATTACTTCATAAGCCTAGGAATATTAAATTTTCCATATTATTTATTCAAAAAAAGAATTAGTATATGAAGAAATAAACTCGTCAAACAATATATGAGTAAATCATCATGATTGATCAATCGAAAATTTGCAAAGTGATTTAATTTAATATACTTACTGCACATTTAATTCACCTCAAATTAATAACTGAAATCTAAGAAGGGATATGAAAATAAACGGTAAAAGCAAAAATGAATAAACAGGTGTTTTTTTTCTTTTTTTTTCTTTGTTATTAACAATACCTTTCTGTAAGTTTAATATATAAGGTTAATAGTTGGATTCATTATTTGATGAAAGTAAACGACAATATAATATAAACAGTTTCTTTTTTGTGCTATATTTAACACAACAAATATTTTTAACAAAAATGTTTATCAAAATATATAGAGCAAATAATTGTGGAGATCATCAATTCTCAAATACTGTTCTTTTCGTTAAAAAAATATGATACAAAGCAGTTGCATTAAAAACATTCAAATATGATTCCGCTCCACGTAGAATGAACAAAAAATAATAAATACAAAAGGGCTCAAAATAATGAATCACTAAATTGTTAAAAAAATATATCAAAAAAACAAACAAATATATAGAGATAACAAAATAAATAATCCAATAAAAATTCATATTTAGTTGCAATTTAATATCGATAAAGAGTAACTTAAAGATGTACAGAATGTAAAACCTAGTGCACCTGATACTATCTTCTTTCTGTACCACCAAAACCTGAAAATGGATAAACTTAAACCATTATTGAAAAAATAAAGACAAGAAATAAAAAGCACCGAACTTTATTTAAAGATGAAAAAAACATTAATAACTGTCCATTATTCATATATATATATAGATTATACCGTCTCCAGCGACTGAAAAATAGAGAAATTTTTCAATATATTAGATATGCATCATATTACTTTTAAAAAATAAAGCTTTGTGAAGAAATCCGCAAATGATGGCAAATACATGATGTGTAATGTCTCAAAGAATATTCAAACAATTTATGAATAGAGTAAATCACCTGATGTTGTTCGACTCGTTGAAGGACCAGGTGAATCATTTGTATAGCTACTATGCGAAGAACTCCAGAAACTTTCCTGTGGTCTTCTACCTCGAAAGAAACTGTCTTCACTAAAAATATAACTATATATAACTATGACTGCGAAAATTCTCTTAATATCACATTGATTGATTACTAATAAGCTTCAATCTATCGACTACACCTTACTTCTTTTTTATTTCCTTTTTTTAAAGAATGAACAAACCTGTTTTGACTTCTACCATACATGTAACCAGCTAAGCCACCTAATCCAAGACCAGAAAAAAAACCAGGTCCACTGGACTGAGATTGTGCACCGGACGGACCGTAAAAAGATTCTTCATATGTAGGAGGTGCATCAAACGGACGAGTAAAGCTTTTAAAACCTGGCGGTGGTGGTCCTCCTGGTGGAGGCTGCGGTCCGTGATCCCAACCCCAGCCTGAAGAATGATTTGATAAAAGCTATAATTTAATTAAGAATAACATAATATAAAACTTATAATTACAATATTTCAGCTGTAAGAACTTAGCAAATTTCAAAATTGTTTTTCTGTCCTCTATCGCACTTAAAATTATTGAATAATGAAACAGTGACTGATTATGAACAAAAATTTTGGTCAAAGATTACATAACCTTTTATTAATTTTAAGTTATATTTATAAGTTTCACTTTGTAAGTTTTATTTTATAAGCTTTTATAAGTTTTATTTCCTTTTATCAAAAATATGACTTTCTTTGATCCTTTATTGATGAAATGATGGTAATCATATAGTTAAAAATGAAGAGAAAAATATTATTTTGAAAAAATTTAAAAAATTACCACTACGACGTGTCCTACCATCACTAGTCGTAGACTGCGTACAAGTGTAGTAGACTAAGAACAAGAACAAAAGCAAAATAACCACGGTCGAAAGTGTTAAGGAACCAAATCTGGAACGGTTAATAAGAAATTAAAATTAAGAATTTCAAAATTTGAACAACTGCATTTTAATTACGCTAAATATGATGAAAATTGCTAGAAATATCACCGAACATGATTTCTGAAAAAAAATGAAGTCAAAAGCATTTTTATAAATACTTACTCATTATCCTTTTCATATGGTGGTGCACTTGGTACTTTCTTGCCTTTATTATAATTGCTCCGTCCTTCTTGGCTATATTCCAGATTATATTTCAACTGTAAAAATATCAATCGAACATCAAGTTGAAATTTAATTTATTGAGAATGGATTTTGAGTTATTGGAAATCATGTAGTTTAGTAGGTATTATCGTTTGCACTGATATATATCAAAAACACTGTTTATCTATTGTCCACTGATTTAATTTATCCAAACATCCTTCATGTATTAGAGCCTAATCCTAATCATCAGTGTTCATGAAGACATATTAATGAACGATAATAATTAAGTACAATATGAAATTTGTCAGAAAAAAAAAGAACTGCAAACTTACGCCACAAGAACCTCGTAAAATGTACGGATCATCTGGATAATCATATCCTTCACAAGATATGCGAATCTAGAAAAAATAATTCATGACCGGATTTTGGTCGATCAGATCCAATTTAGAAGTTTTATTTCATTCGAACAAATTTATCAAACACGAGAATTAATTCTTAAAAATATCAGAAAAAGTTATGCAGAAAACTGATCGCGATTTATGATAGCATTTTAGATAGAACATCAAATATGAGAAATTTACTTTGCCAAATTCATACTGATCGCTCATTTCCGCTTTACATTCCCACTGGACATCGTTACCATCGTAACCCCTGTTGTAGCACTGCACAACCTAAAAATATAAAGAGCATATTAAAACAAGAATTATCGTAATAGGATATCCAAAAGACAAATCTAATCAATAGATGCTGTTTTTTAACTCACTATCTAAAGATTAGGAATACATGATTATCTCAGTTTAAAATATCTTAAATAATTATGTTCAATATTAAAACATGCAAAATTATGAAATTTAAAAAGTTGCCACAAAATTATCATATTTTGCACATACCCTTGGCTCAAACTTTCCCTTTGCTGATCCTCCGACACACTGAATTTGTGGAATTGGAGCTGATCTTCTTCCTGTAGTATACGTATCTCGATATAATGTTAGTGTTGTAACATCGACCAAACGAACTTTTTCTGAACCGTCTGAAAAGTTTTTTTTTCGAAGCGAAATTATTCATTTACAAGCATTTTTCAATATTTATCGTTCTATCTCCTGCTTTAAGATTTTATGAATACTTAATGTCGGACCCTTAGAATTTTTGTCTCAGCTATTTCCGAATGACAAAAATCTAATAATATGTAAAACATTATCAATTATGTTTACATATAATTATCACATATAATTTCACATATAACGAATTTTGATACTTGCTCACATAATTTCAAACTTACCACATAAATTAACAATACCAATCAAAATTATGACGTGTAAACTGTACCAACACATCACTTAAATTCTGAAAATTTTAAATATAAGTGAAAAATTAGCGAAATATTTGATTAACCATAATTCCATTTCATTGCTTACAAAATAAATCACGTAATTAACTATACTTCCATTATTGCTTACAAAATAAATCACGTAATTAGCTATCCTTCCAACTCATTGCTTACAAAATAAATCACGTAATTAACTATACTTCCATCTCATTGCTTACAAAATAAATCACGTCTTTGTCACATCGAAACGAATACGTCAGATGAAATAAATACGTCAAGTGCAACACCCAAACAACAACAATCGTCTAACGAAACAGATAATAACACACCGCACTGGCAACTTGCCAAAAATGCTTCATTTTATTTCATGTAATGGATTTGCTTTACTGTAGTATACAGTAAGATGATGTAATTACAGTAAGATATTTTACATAGTGTTAAATATTCATTTTGAACTTGAATATGATAACTTAGAATAAATGCAAGGTAAAAAATGATTCTTCAGGGATAAGTAAAAAAACATACCACTAAATGATTATAAATTTGCTCTGTTTTCTCATTATCTAGCAAGTAATATATAATTCAATAAATTAGATAATCCGAAAATTTCAACGGTATTAATTTAAATTAAAACAGAGAAAAACCAACTTACAAGCAATTAACAAAATTTAGCCAAAGAAAAATCTAATAATGATGGTAGAATAATGGTAGCTTAATTTTATCATATCTACAGTATTAATTGTTTTTATAAAACGAATAATTTTAATTTTATTTTGTTTAGATGATGCATATCATAAATGATTTGTTTTTTTTTTTTTTTTTTTTTTTTTTTTTATCAAATCAAATAATCTAAATATTTCGCTTAAACATTATTTATCATTGATAATTTGAACAAAATAAATTTTCTTCCTGAAGACAAAATATTGAAAATTCAGTTTGTAATGAATGTTTGAAAAATTGTGATTATATTTTAAGTTTGTTTGACATTCAAATACAATAGCATTCGTTTATTTTGAGCATATCATTTACAAACAGCGGTTTTTAATGATTTATTTAGTACATTTCTGATTACTAACGATGTATCGCTGTTACGCTGCTTTCTTTCGAAATCCATTTACTGTTTCTGAAATTACAAAATATGCTTTCATGAACTTTGACATATACAAAATTATCAAAAAAAAAAAAACAATGGAAAAAATTGGAAACTAAATGAATGATAAAAAAGACGGTTTAATCATCATTTGATTTTGAATTTCTTTTCATAAAGCATAAAGAATTTTCCTTTAGTCTTCATTTTTTTTTTTTATTTATTTTTAGAATTCATATTAGATATACAGTATTCTGATCTTTTAAAAGGCTGATGTTGTTACATGTACATTCATGGACGATTCAATTAAAATTAAAGTAGTGATAAGATAAGAATCGACAAATATATTTCAAATTTTGAGGAATTTTTTTCGTAAAATAAGAATAATCAAAAATAACAGCTACGAAATTAGAAAAATACGAAATAGATTTTTTATTGAATTTGAAAATTTTGTTTTTTTTATTTAAATTCATACTTTGACTGCTAATAATGACTCGGAAAAATAAAAGGGAATATCCGTGTTACTCCGGAAAAAGCCTGGATGAAAGAAATTCATACTTTGAATGCCAAAAATGGCTCGGAAAAATAAAGGGGAATATCGGTGTTAATCGGGAAAAATCCTGGACGAAAGTTACCACGACCAGAAACAAGTAAACCGCCAGCTGGTCTCAAATATGTCGTTTTTGGTGGTTGAAAAAAATATTCATTATCCGCATTCACTATCTGCAAAAAAAAAAAGAAAATTAAAAAATGAATCCATCGATAAGGATTGAAATAAATTCAATAATTCATTAATTTGTTCAACTTATTTTGTCGTTTAAGTAATCAATTTCTGATTTTTATTATTTCATTATTATTCGACTTTATAGCATAATTTTTCATTTTATAAAAATGATGATAACTATCTTTATCAAAAATGATGAAATAATCAAATTATGATTGATTATACATATCTTTGTAAAAATAGTTTGCGCTTTTGAAATTAATATATTTGAAATTAACATATTGTAAAATCAAAGCGTTAATTGTGAATCCTAATCAAATAGATGATAAGAATTATTTCATCCTTTTTTACAGAAATTTGCTTATCAATGCCTAATTAAATTTGTCATAATAGTTTTAACAGACTGATGTACTTTTGAGGAAAAGTACACAATTCATCATTTATTTTCAAATCTTTCATGATTCAGTTATTTGATTGATAAGTTGTAATTTAATTTTAATTGATTATATCTTGTTTGGGACTTATTATCGAATTGATTACTCATTTCTCCTAGTTTTATCAAATCAAATAGCTTGGTTGACTTTTTGCATTAATGAAATGTTTAAGAAGATTTTTTTTTGATAAAAATTTATAAAATTAAAAAAAAAAATGGGAAGAAAATGATACAAACCTCTTGATGCAAATTTAGAATAAGAATGAATAATAAAGGAAAGCGTAATAGTGATAGAAAAGTACGATAAATCATTGTTTATAATATTACCGTATCTATAAATATATTTAAACTGTAGCAAGCAATACGATACATTGCATTGATTAATACATATTCCAGCAAATTCATGCTTCATAAGAAAATAAGAAAATTTCATAGAAAATTTAATGAAAAATTTTAATACTTTTATGTTAGAAAAAAATTTAATCGTTTCTTTCCAAGAGCATGAAGATAGAAAGAGAGAGAGGGAAATTATTTTTTGATAAAAAAAAAATTTTTAATTATAAAAGTATCCATGAATGTGATAGAATTACTACAAAAAAAAAAAAATTCTTCATTGGAAACAATTAGCTATAGGAAATAGGATTAATTAGCAAAAGAGCAGACTAATTAGCTAAACATCTATCTCTCATTTTTTTTTTCTCTCACAATTTATCGTTTTTTTTTTTTTTTTTAATTTTAATTTATAACTTCAAATGCATTTCAGTGGTTTCGTTTATTTCATAGTTGTGATGTAAGTGAAATGTAATATTATAGAAATAACAATGATCAGAGAAAGCAATAAAATTCTGTCAAAATGTTATGAATAAAAATTTTTCTGAAAAAAAAAGACTTTAAATGCATATTAGAAAATAGATGAAAGGAAAAACGAATGATAAAATGATTTTGAAGCATGAAATTTTAAGTTTCATTTTTGATTTGTTTCTTACCATTTGTCGTTTTATAGTTATAAAAAAAAAAAAAAAAAAAAAAAAAAAAAAACAAAAATTTTTTATGATTCATTTCTTCGTCATTTTCTAGTTTTATTATTTCATTTCATTTGTAAATAAATCTTTTCATTAAAATTAAGAAAAAAATGCAAAAATATGGAATTCATGCATGCAAATTATAATTATGAAATACATAATTATAATTAATTGCATGAATCTGTAGCCTCTATCCGATAATATAACAATTTATAAATATAGTTATTCAAATATCCAAGAAATAATAATAATTTATTCAACCAAGAATTAGTATAAATCAAGATTCCATTGATCCAAGAATTAATATAAGTCAACATTCATTACTTTTATGATCGGATATGATTGCTCGATTATTTTCTATATTATATATAAATATATAATAATGCAGATTCTACTCTTTCCCGAATATTCTAAAAGGAAAAGTAAACAAAAAAAAAAAAAGATATTTCTAGCATATCAGAAAAATGATATAAAACAATCGCTTTAAAAATATTGCTATTATTTTATTGAAGTAATATCTGATACATTCATTTTAGGTTTCGAAAGAATTACAAAAAAAAAAAAAAAAATTTTAACATTTTTGATAAGGCACGCATTTGAAGTCTTAGAAGTTTGTTGAATTTGCAAGTGAATTTATCTTTTATAGTGAAAAGAATGAATATAAATTAAACTTATTTTGAAAGCATAAAAGATTTGGAAATTTTATTTTCCTTTTCAAAATTCCATAAAATTTTTTCAAAATTCCATAAAATGCTTCGCATTTATAATTTTATTGATATGATTTGTTGGCTCGAGATACGTCAAATTATTACTTCATCAATCAAACCTTTTATTTCGAAATAATGAAGAAAAAAGTTCAAAAATTCATTTAAACTTTGAATTACTTTATGACAAAAAAATTTTCAAATTTAAATAAGACAAATATAAATGTTATAAAATGATAGATAGCAAAACAATCATTTAACAGTGAAAAAAAAAAGCATATATTCTGAAGTTCAAATAAAAATATCGAAACAAAAATCAAATGCAAATATCAAAATTGCAAAGATGAAATAATTAATTCATATATAAATTGAAAACTCAATAATTGAAGCTGATTTATAAATCGAAATTTCCATGTAGCAATAAATCCACTAATTTTAATAGACTAGATTGCAAAAATTAACAGTAGAAAATTTGATAATTAAAATTTTGATAATAATGTGTCTTCTATTGATGGCCAATATTATATAATGGTCTCTGAATTCATCTTACTTTGATTAAGAAATGAAGCCCTGATAAAATTATTCATGATTTTCATCATTATCTCTTTTACTGAACAATATTTTATTATGTAACTAACTTTTGAACCAATTTTGAACTTTAATCAAGAAATGGAGTAAGAATATTTACTGTACATTTTTTTAATTTTTTTCTGAAGATCAACATCACCTGACAATCTTACAAAATTCCGTTTAATTTTGTCTGCTGATAGTATGGCAATAACAACATATATAGTTGATTGAATTACCTAAAAAAAAATGTGAAATTTCATTAAATCTCGATTTCTATTAATTCCATTACCGTAAATCTATCTGCTCTGAAACAACATATTTCATTTCTAAATTGCATAGACAGCTATGCAACACCTAGCGTAAGCTGCAAGAAATAAGAGTAATATTTCTCTTCAAAGGAGGGTTTAGATTAGGTTTTTTGGTGGTTGTTTAAATTGTTTCGCGCATTTTTGTTATATTTATGTTCTTTAAACACCGTATTCTTATTTATTTGCACTTAGCTATCAGTTTGATGATATTTTAATTCAAAATATTTTCATTAAAAATTTCTTATAATATTGAAAGAAAAATTAGATTTGCCGGTAAAAACTTAGCAATACATTTCCCTACACTCGAATGGCAGGTATTTTAAATTTCTTTTTATGATCTTCGTGAAATCTTGAGTTATATGGATTATTTAACGATGAGAATTGAAATTAAAAAGAATATTTGTTTGTTCAGTAATATTAATTTCATTATAAATCCAAATCGTTATATGCCAGTTGCGTTAACTTTAAATGTCGTACCACTATCTCATGTTTATTTTAGGGACGTAGCAGTCATAGTACATTAAGAAAAACTTTGCTATTACGAAAGTTTTCTTTTAGACATACTTAAAATTTAAGATATAAAGATCTGAATGTATGTGGTGAAATTAATATCACTGAATAAAAAATCGCAGCTAATAAAATTAATTCTAGAGTCATTTATTTTGAAAAAGAATTGAATTTAAATTTTAGTAATAATTTCTTTTTAAATTGAACTAGGAAACCCTTCATAATCTAGCACTATGATACTTCATTTATTACAAAATCAGTAAATTGAAATATTAGTTTATCTAGTAAATTCTTTCTAATTTTTGTTTCGCAGATATAGAATGCGAAACTGATTTGAAGATCAGATAACTTAAAAATTATTTAAATTTATTTTTGGTTTTTCAAGAAAATGAGTGATATAGAAGTGAAGACTAGGAGAAGATGGAGAAATGGACGAGCAAAATGACGACGAGATATATGATGATGAGCGTATAAAAAATTATTTTAGAATTGAAGAAAATTCGTAAGTTTTCCTTTCTTTTTTCATATTAATGTTCCGTTGTTTAATCATCACATGTTGTCATGATAGTAACACTAAAGCATTATATGTATAACAAATATATTGCAGGTGGAAAATTCACCAAAAGATTATGACGCTCGTATGAAATTGATTGAGGCTTTACGTCGAAGTGGTGAACTTGAAGCGGTTCGGGAACAGCGAGAATACATATCGGCATTGTATACAATGCCCCCCAATTTCTGGTTGGAATGGATAGAGTTAGTTCTATTTTGCAAATGTGGTCTAGAATTTATTACAATATTCTGTCATATTTTCTCGAAATGAATTATCTCGAACGTCTCTAAAGTAACTGAAGCATGATTACTCATAGTAAATATGAAATTTATTTGTACTCACATCGCGAGAAAAGCGATAAGTAAGTGGGCGGGAATTAAAAACTAAAATCTTTGTCTTTATGGTATTTCCATGATTTATTTTAATGTTAGTCTTATTTATTTTGTATAGAGATGAAAAATCGGCAGGAAGTGACAGAAATCGAATTAAATGTCTTTTCAAACGTGCAGTCCGGGATTTTCATAGTCCAGAAGTATATTTGGAATATGTACAGTGGGCCTGCGGCATATCTCTTGAATTTGCCAGAGAGGTTACAATAATATCATAACATTCTTATTATCGGATTTAGAAATGTTGCTTTTAGAAAGTAAAAAAAATTAGAAGTAAAAATTGAAGTATTGCTTTGTTTTATAAAGAAGTTGAGAAGCGGATTTTAAAAATTTTAACAGTTTTTTAATCATTAGATTATTAGATTTTCATGCAGTAGAGCTGAGAATAGTAATGGTACCAAACCGCATACATGAATGTTTAGGAATAATTGACATATCGTTTGGGCAGTAAATATGCTATCGGAATTATTCTGTGCATTCAAAGCTAATAAAGATGATATCATATGTTTAAGAGACGAAGAAATGATATGATTTCGTTATTAGAAGAAAAAGTCAATTCTAGTTATGATATAAGATGAGAAATTTTACAGTAATGCTGATACGCAGAAATATTTAGAAAATGGAGGAAGCGGTGACAAAAATAGGTTTGCGAGCTGATTGCGCTTCTTTAATTTGGAATATTTATTTGGATTTTGAAAAAATGATTCTGAATTCAATGGTTGGTGTAGAAAATGAGAAGCAGAGGAAACTTGTGGAATCACTTTATGGACGATTCCTTCATATACCGCATCTGGGTCTACAGGAATCGTGGAATGAATATAAAACATTTGCGGGTAATTTTGATTATTTCAGTTTGCCCCACGCACTATTTCCCTCTAATTTGTTGCGACGGTTTATTTTTTGATTATATTACCATGGAAATTAATGTTTTTGTGGCAATTTCTTCTAATCTTTATTATCAGAAGTTATCAATTTGGCAGAGATATATTATATAGATGTATTTCATCTTTTACTATGTTATGAATTGTGTTCAAGGTAGTTTTTTTATCCATAAAAGCAGAGATTACGATAGTATTGGAGGAGATTGCTAAATTTAGGACTAAATTTCTGATTACGACATATGGAAAATAAGCTATTAGTGAACATAATTGTTTTTAGATGGTAAAGAGTCGGAACAAATTCATGAGACGTTTGAAAAGTCAGCGGCACGTATGGCAGATATTAATGAATTTGAAGAACGTCTCCAATGTGCTATAGAAGAAAATGAAAAGTTACCTATTTTGATGGAATATATAGCCTTCGAAATGCAAAGTAATTTTTTGAGTTTATTTTCTCGATTAGTTGCTTTTTATTTTTCTTATCTTATTTAAGTCATATCTGAGAGGGGTTATCAGAAGTATGCATTTATAAATAAATCGTACATTATAGCAAACGATCTGCCAAGAATTCAAATGATTTTTGAAAGAGCACTTTGCACGCTTGCTGCTTTCCAAATTCTGATCTCTGGTTACAGTACTGTAATTGGCTGGATGCTACGTTGAAATTATCGCAGGTTAGAGAAATTTCGATTGTTGCTTTTTTGACTTGACTTGCTTCCTTTGCTTATTTGTATAAAATAATTTACTCTTCCTAACATATCAATTTTATTGTTTAAGTTCATCTACAGATATTAAGTATTAATATTAAGAAATTTTATTTCATCTTCCCATGTACCAGTGCATCGATTTAAGGTTTCTGTAGACGTATATGCACGTTCTGTACGTCATGCACCAAGCTCAGCGCTCTGGCAGCAATACTTTTCGGCACTCGAACGATCGAATGCTTCTCCTCAAGAAATTGATGCTAAATGGCCAGACGCCCGAAATACAATAACAACTCAAGAAGAAGGATTCTTTCTTTATCGTACTTATATATATTTACTTCGACGACGTGTTGCCAAGCAAGGTGTACTTTTTAGATTGTGACATTTTACTTTCATTCATTAATAGATATTATACATACGCTTGCTTTCATTGTCCTTAGAAAATTTCTACCATTATGTGAGGGTATCTTAAATCTTAAGTTCTTCTGCCTAATTTTGATTTAATAATAGTAATGATTTTTTAACTAAACTCATCATTTATTGTTTTTCATAATTTATATTAGATGTTTCATTCCTATAGGTAGCGATGATTATACGGCTGTGTTAGAAAAATTCGATGAAGGTGCAGCTTTTCTGGCCGAGAAATTTGGTTCTCATTGGGATAGTCCAAAAGCTCAATATCGTAAAAATCATGCCCTTTTTCTATATACATTGGCAAAGCAGCCTGAAAAAGGTTTTTTTACTTTTTTTTAAATGATTTTTCGCTTTTTTTTGCCAGTTTTTATTTTCATCTTATATTATTGCATATATCATTTGATTTTCTTTATGCGACAAATACGAACTAAATAATTTATTATAAAACTTTTCAAATAAGTTAAAAAAATATAATTTAACAATGTAATTTTGAATTTTCCTGGAATCAGTACAGATATGCCCGAAATCGTAATTATTAGAGTAGGAAATTATTGATAGGATTGTAATTCTAAATGTTTTTAGCTCTGAAATTTGGAATGACATTCTGGCATCAGGAAATGGTCATTTAGCAGCGCATGGATAGAAGGCTAATTTGGAACGTTTTTTTGGGCAACATTAATAATGCTCGTAATTGCTTTACAGAGCTTCAATTCAGCAAGCGATCATCCCTACACGGTTGATACATACTTCATTTATGAGTTACAACAAAATAAAAATAAAACTTGATTCGGAACCTTTCGCATTTTGTGTGAAAACGCTGCTCATTTTTTACAAATTATATTTTCAGGTGTTTGATGCTCTTATTCAGTTTGAAAGAGAAGTGGGTACTATCGAAGAACTCGATAAAGCATTGGAAAAAGTAAACGCACAAGCAGGTCGAATTTCAATGAGGCCACAAAAGAATAAAATAGAAAAAAGTAGCAAAAAAAGGAAGAAGGAAAATGATGAAGATGTTGAAACCAAAAAAAAGAAAGAAGATATTAGTGAGAAAGAACAAAAGCTCATAACTAGTAAGGATGAGCTTGTGAATGGCGCAATGGAAACAGTAACAAAAATTCAACAAAATACGGAGGTAATTTTTTAATGAAAATTGAACATTTTACGATCCTTGTAGTTGATTTCAATAATGTTCATATAGTGCACGATTTCACTTTTCATTGCCCGGTAAATTTTGCCAGGAATTATTTTTCTGGTTGAAAAATAGAAAGGACTGAAATTTAAAAGATAGAATTCATAAATGATTCAAATATAGGAGCTAACCGTGCACAATTATGCACAAAAAATTTGTTTGAGGTGGTTATTGCAACTATACTTTAGAATGTTGAATTGTTGGATATCAGAATAATACAAGTTTAAGTGATGATTATCATCTATTTTTTTGAAGGCGTTAGCAAAATTGTATTTTATATTTTAATATTTTTCTGATTGCAAACAGCGTTCTCGATTAGTTTACTGTTAGACTGTTTCTAGGTGGTAAATGTCGATAAAAAGAAGATTGATGGTGATGGTTTTGTAGTTCCGCAACTTCCCGTACAATTATCAAGACCAAAAACAACATCAGGTCAAGATGTTGGCTTGGAAGGAACAAGTAAAGAAGCTTCTAATGAACAGCGTCATACTATATTTGTTTCTAATCTCGATTTTAAGTTACCAACAGAAAGATTGGAGGAAATATTTCCGAATGCGAAAGAGATTCGCTTGGTCTATCGAGGAATGAGCAAACTGCACAAAGTAGAATTTGCGTTTGTTTTTTAGGCTTTATATGTCTTATTTCGTTGTTATTTCAGTTCATTATTGTTTTAAATTTAAATTTGGTGATCTTATGCATCCGAAAAATCTGCATAGCTGAAAGATGTGTTTTGTTCTTTCATCATTTGTTGTTTAGCTCAGAAAAATGATATTATCATTCTTTTATTAAGATTCATAATATTAAGCTTGATTTAATGAGTTTTACATTATATAGTACGGGATTTGGTCTAAAAAATTACTGTTATTTTAAGAATGGATAAGCCACTTAGCAAAAGATCTTTAACTGAAAAGGTGAAATTGCTAAACATTTCAGGGATTTGGATATGTAGATTTCTTAACTGAGTCAGAAGCTCGAGAAGCTTTGAAGATGGATCGAACACAAATCGATGGCAGACCAGTATATGTTTCAGAATATAAACCGCATGATAAAGGAAGGAATGCTGAATTTCGTTACAGTACAGGCTTAGAACGAAATAAAATTTTTGTTAACAATGTCCATTATGATGCTACTGAGGAACAGCTTAAGGTTAGTACGTCGGTTAAAGTTTTTTTTTTTTTTTTTTATTTTTCTGTTCTGTATAAAATTTCATAAAGAAGAACTGTTTAAAATAACTGATAAATTTCTGAACAGTAAAATAAAGATTTTGACTATAAGATATATTTATTATCTAAATAAAAATAGGAACAAAAGTCGTTTTTTTTTTCTTTTAAGGAAATATTTGCTGTATTTGGTACAGTTCGTGATATTCGTATTGTAACACATAAATCTGGTAAATCGAAAGGCTGCGCATACATAGAATATGAAAATGATGACGAAGCTGCAAAAGCAGTAAAAGCTGGCGAAGATCTTATTCTTTTAGGTTTGTTTTGCAAGTATTTTTGTGTCTTTTTATACGTATAGTTTGATCAGATTTATACATTATTTCATTGCTGTAGTAAACTGATTGTGTGATTAAAAAATATTCTTTGTAGATATGAGTATTTGCTATTATAAATCATATAATTTCCACTCTTTTCTTAACAAAAAAGGAGTCTTTCTTAACTATTAAAGCAATTTAATTTAATTATATATATATATATATATATAATTAAATTAAGTTTTATCGTATTCGTTTATTAATTACCTTATATGTTTTTTCGTTATTGTAATTATTTTGAACACTTTAATCTCAAGTGCGATAATTTTTTTCGTGGATCATAACTTTTAAAATAATCACATTAACGGACTGAGAGTATTATTTAACATTCGCTTAGATTCTATAACTATAAAATAATATAACTTCCATAACTGAATAGTGAAAAAATCAAATGCAACTTAAAAAGCTCACTGTTCCACTTCATGGAACTATCTGAAGCACTGTACAATGATTTCTAAAGTATAATACTTGTTATTATAATTTTTGCATTATCTTTATCAGATCCTTTTTTCGAATATTTAAAACTAATAAAAAATCTCAAATTGGTTATTATAAAGTCAATGGAAAGACTTATTTTAATTGAAAATCAAAATTTAGCAAATTAATACTCATGTTCTCTAAGTTTGAATAAGTTATTTGCTTTGATCTACACAGAGTCTGTTTAAGGCGTCTACCTTTCTATGATAGCATTTTATTGAGATATTCAGTCTGTTCATATAATTTAGCTAAAAGAATTTTAATTTTTTGCTGTGATACTTTTTATAGAATCATTTGAATATCTGTAAAATGTACCATAGCATAATGTTTACAATATCAATTTTCATAAGTGACATTTGGAAAGGTGGTGTTTCAGATTAGACGATTCTTTTAAATATAATTTTCTAAAAGAAATTTTATCGCTAACAAAAATGCACTTTATAGAGCGAAAATTATCAGTTGCAATCAGTAATCCACCGAAGAGAAAAGAGCAAATGCAGCGGTTTTCGCTCAATACACCTAGTTCTGTACGTTGCTATTTCTACTTTAAAAAAAGACCTATAATCATTCTCTATTTTTTTTTCACATGTATAAATTTTTCATAACTAAAATACTTCACTTAAAGAGAGATGCGTTTTGATTTAACTTTAGCTTAACTCTAGAAAGAAATCTTAGTTTTTTTTTTTAAAGCTGGATTTTGATGTATTTTTAAGTGGGGTAAATTTTAACTGAAAATAAGCTAAAGAATTCCAGTTAATTTGAAGTAAAAGAATTATAAAACTCTTTTCTTGACTTCTGATCAAATCATTTCGTACGTATTGTTTGTCAGTTATTTTGCATGGTGAAAGATACTATCATAGTGAGCATAGTAAGCATTTGTTGAAATCAGCTGATGTTTATTCATAATAATTTTTCAAATCTGAGAAATTTTTTTTTTTTTTGAATTGAATTCTGTCTTGGTTTGGAGCTTATAAAATTGATTAATTACAGTCGCATCAACGAAGCAAAATAGATTTGATACCGCGAACATTAGTGAAAACTGCAAAAGTAGCCAAATCAGTTGCCAATGGTACTAGCAACAGTAACGGTTCAGGAGATACAGTTAAGAAAATGTCCAATGAACAATTCCGATCTTTTTTTAAATGAACTGTATTAAACTTCATTATCTTGTTAGTTAAGTAATTTTGACAAATTACACAAATGAAATTATTTGGATTTTAAGTTTTAAGTTTTATTCCACGAAATTTAGATTTAAGGTAATTTGAATATATTTAGACAAAAAAAATTGAAGTTTTTCGTGGTAACGAGTTAGTATCTCCTCATTAAGTAAATGCAGAAACTTCGGAAAATATTTCAATTTTACCTTAATTTACAATGAGGAAAGAACTAGATTTCTTCGACTGAGAAAAAAAAATCATATAATATTTTATAATATTTTTTCTTTGATTTGAAGGTCATTGTATTTTGTATTAATAATGCAGTAAAATGGATGAACTGATTGGTTTGGTCAAATATAAGTTTTTTTTTTTTGTTGTGGTCTGTTTCTTGAAACATATTTTGCTTCATTATTATTGTAGCATAAATTAAATATAATTCAATAATTCTTAGTCAATTTTTCAATCCGCTCTAATCGGGAACATAATTTGATTAATGAACTAGGCTTGAATTTTATAGTTTTCCCGGACTTTAGAATTATAAAAAGTATCATAAAATGTCTTAAATTAATAGGGAAATTAAAAAAAAAACGATATAATAAGGAATACAGTTTATGCAATCATTAAATTGGTATATCGATCATCAGGATTTTATAATTGCAAATGATAAACTAATATAAACATGAATTAATGAATTTGATTCGTATTTAGATTTCGGCTAAATTTAATTGTTGATCTTGGAGGAATTTGAAGTCCACTTATTTTAGGATTTATTATTTACACGATAATAGCAATGATAGATGATATTAAATAGAAAAATTACAATCAGTTCGATTAATGAAGCGTCAATTTCGTTATCTTTCCTATAAACGAAGTATATTTTGGACTATTGCCGAGTTAATGTATTATTAATTTGCAAACTTGATTAATATATATTCATCTTTTATCGGCTAATATTATTCATAACTATCACAGTATTATTTATTTCGGCTATTTTACGTCATCTACCGTATCATCTGTCTCAAAACTGTGTCACCTACTTCCTTTAACGTACTATTTATTTCATTTGCTTTTATTTTTTTATTCATTTTATTTGATTATTAAATAAATCCCAAAATGATTCTAAATCAAAGAAAAAATTGTTAAGATTTTATTAGTTCATCACTAGTAAATGATTTTCTTCTCGAATTTTATTTATAACGAAAGAAGTTATTTCTTAAATTTCTTCAAACTCACTTTATATCTCTGCTAGCTGGAATCAATTATTGAAGAACTTGAAAAAGAAAAGATATACGAAATATCGAGTGATAGTGAAGTATTAGTAATTTACTATACGATGTAAAAAAAAAGATATCACAGATATAGCTATAATTACTAAATAAAAATAATAACAATTTTTAAATTTGTAGTTACTTTTTGACGTAAAATAAAAAACTGGTCAACATTTTTATCAAATAGTTATCATTTCATTTTTATAGTAACTACAAAATGTTACAAATATTATAAAAAAGAAAAATAAGCATTATTTAACAGAATGAAATATATTGAATAATTCTTCCCAAATATTATATAGTTACATAGGATCAGAAATTTTCTGATGAATTAGAAAATTAAGTGATGATTTTCTTCTCGAATAAATGATTTGTATTGTTATACAATCTAATTAAGTTAGCAGTCATCATCTTCTTTGTAATAATTTGTCGCTTCAGACATCGCTGAAAATCAAATTTACTTCATTTTTTTTTGAATTATTCAGTTTTGATTCCTTAAATTCAAATGATTCTGAATTATTCACATTTTCATCTAAACCAATGGTTGTTGATTAAATTGGAATTTTAATTCTTATCATAATGTATTTTTTATATCTGATTTTAAAAATATTTTCTACAATATTCAAAACGAAATAGCATTTAAAGACTAAAACATCAGGATAAAATATTTCTTAACAAAAATTAATATACCTGTTTTTCCCAAAGAAAAATGCAGAACTGAATAGGAAAAAATTTTAATGAAATAAAAATTATAATTTAATTTATTCGTAATTCATTCTTTCCAAAAATATCGTTCTATTTTAATAGATTAACTACTGGTGAGAAAGTTCAATTTTTCAAATCCAATAATTTAATATTCAATCTTATTTGTATTTGAATAATTATTTTATTTTTCTCCCTAGTGTTTTTTCGACATGTTCTATTTTGCGTTTAATTTCCAATTTCAAAATTTTGCATATTCGCGGTATTTATGAAATAGTATTTTTTCAAAAGTTAGAAACTAAATATTCCTTACTAAAAATTAATATGTATAATTCAATTCCAAATAAAAAACACGGAATTGAACAAGAATTATTAATGAGACTAAAAATTTGTAATTTGTTGATTTAATTCTGATTAAAATAAATTCTCTTATCTAAATAAATTATGCTATTAAAAATAAATTTAAATAAATTATGTTACTGATAATAAAAAAACATACGAGGTTTCCAGATGATTATCCATGATGAATTTTAGTAATTCACGTTGTTTCACGGAATTTGTTACTTCAATTTCTTTATTAACTGTTGTCGAGAATGAAGTTGTGATTCCGGAAGAAAGTGGAGCAGAATAGCACCAAATCCGGCCCCTTTTTCTTTACCATTTAATGAAGGAGGTGGCACATCCGGAAGCGGTGGCGGAATACATATCGTTTCTTTCTTCTCAATTTCATCGATATTCTCATCACTAAGTTGAATTTTCAGCGTTCCGTGTATCTTCCGCTACATCTTCCAGTTGTTCTCCTATTGCTACTACAATAAGCTCTTATATATTCCAAATAAGATTATGAAAACAAAAGAATTTGAGGGCTAAGATTGTTTATCAATATGGAAATATATATAGAAATACTGATAAACAATTTTAGCTATGATAAAATAAACCTCAGATTCCATTTTGACTCATTTTATATAGATAATTATATATTGTAAGCATCATAAAAATTATGAATAACCATCCTTAAGATTAACATATACAAGAATAAACTTCTCAATTTTTATTTGATACATCATTTAAGATTATCTGAAAGTCATTATGTAATAATTTCACAGTCAATTCTTAACCTTTGAAAAATTTCTTACCTGTCGAAATATGCATATCAAAATCACCAGTTGGAGTCATTTCTTCAGTAACCGTAGAACCTTCCATATACGATGAAGCAGTACTGAAACCAGATGTTGAAGAGCTGAATGATTCCGATGAAGCTACCGTTGATTGTGATTGGCGCCGAATGTTCTATAAAAATTAAAGTGTAATTTTTAGTGAAAGAATTTGAACTATTACTATTTATTCTTAATATACAATCTCATAAGAATGTGAAAGAATGTGAAAGTTTATAAGCTGATGAAATTTCTTTTTTTGGAAATTAAAACCTGTTCGTTCATCCGATTTGTTATTTTTCTAGATGAACCACCGAAAGCCGTTGAAACGTTCCAAAAATCGTTTTAGAATCCCAGGTGGCAAATTTGTTGGTACCTTTGGCTTAGTAATATCAATACCATCTGATGTATGATAACGTCGTTCAAAACGACGTGCATTTGACATCTATAAATTTTATTCAGAAGTAGTCATTTTAGTGAATTTTAAATTCCAATAAATAAAAAAAATATGCGCAACCTTTGAAATTTCATTTTAATTATTCTTGACTGAAAACATTCGGATAAAAGAGAAACAGAGCTTGTTACTAAGCTCACAATGTTAAAAGTATCTGAATTAAAATGAATTTTTTGGCTAACTTAAAATTCAAAAAATTCTAATACTAATTCTTTCACGGCATACAGTCGTTTGATATTCATGACAATGAAAAAAGTTCTAAGTTTTATTTTTAGAGCATCCAACGAAAAATAAACAAATAAGAGTTACCTGAGAAGATGATATTCCAATAGCTTCGTCATTTGCATAAGCCATTATGACTGAAGGTGATGAACATCGTACTGTATCATCACCTTCACTAGCATTTTGTTGTTCTAAAAAATCCGGATTACTATTTAAGGTACCATGAGAAATACGTAAGTCACATCCTTCATGTTGCTCCAATGATGTTGATGGCGTATCATTGATATATAAATGTCCCTTATTATATAAATGAGTTGAAAATCCAGGCTTCGGTGAATTATTCGAATAAGTCCTAGAAAAAAAAAAAAAAAAAGTCATTTCTTTTAAAACTTTTAAAATATCGAAATTTTTTTCAAAAGTTTTTGTAAATTTTTCAAAAATGAAAAATTATGAATTTTTTTTTTTTGAACGATTTTATTTCAATCGAATATACCAAGATTGC
The DNA here is from genome assembly GCA_008729115.1 of Dirofilaria repens. Lineage (NCBI taxonomy): Eukaryota > Metazoa > Nematoda > Chromadorea > Rhabditida > Onchocercidae > Dirofilaria > Dirofilaria repens. The sequence continues at coordinate 97,632 of SNRZ01000144.1, forward strand.
ATATGGATTTAAAAAATGTTTCCTTCTTTTTTTTTTTAATAAAAAATTTTGAATGATACCTGCCACTAGCAACATCGATCGGTCCAGAAGAATTCGATCGTGATCGACGATGCAAATTAGGTGATTCCAAATGTTCCGTAGATTTCGAAGCAAAATGTAAATCGGTGGATGATTTTGACTGTCCATTCAATGTTGTACTAATTAATGATGGTAACGATTGATCATCATTAACTACTACAGCTAATTTATGATGTGGTATTAAATTATTTTTAATATTACCACAAATTCCATTATTAATAATTTGACCATCTTTTAACAATCGATCAATTTGATCAGCTGACGATACTGTATTCACTTTTCGCACATCTAAAAATAATAATTATTATTAATTCATAATTAAACATTATTCTATCCTATTCAAAAATTTGTCAATTTTTGAAAAGATAGTGGACATTGACTAATTGATAAAATTTTTTTCAATCATTTTAAAAATACAAAGATCATTTACAAAAAAAAAAAAAACATTTTTCTTTTTCTAAAACATACTAGCAATACGATTATGTTCAGCGATTATTTGTGAATCCATACTGGAACTTTTACGATGGATAATTTCATGATTGATAGCATCCTGATTATTACTACTATTCGAACGATTATGTTCGCTATCATCATTCAATCCAAATCCATTGAATAATCCAATCGATGTGCCTAACAAGCATTGTTGCGGACTTAAAGGCCTAAAAAAAAAAGAATTGAAAAAATGAAATTTAGTGGAAAAAAAAAATTGAATAAATACTTGTTTATTTATTCAATTTTTTTTTCGTTTTTTTTTTTTTTTAAATCAGTATTAATTTATTTTTTAACTTAACTTTTTTTCTTTCTTTTGGCATAAGAATAAAGATAAGAATAAAGATGGCTAGAATTTTTAAATTCTTAAGTTTTTAAAAAAAGACAAAAAAAAAAACATTAATATATTATACTTTAAACGATAGAAATCTCTTAATGCCATATTGGTCATTTCAAGCCATTTTCGTGTTTCCTCAATTGATGGTGTTGATAGATAGTATAATGCTGATGGTATGCCAAAATCATTAATTGGTGCTATTATAAAGCCAGCTGTAAAAAAAAAAATAAATAAATAATTTAATTTTTTCATTTAGCAAAATATTTTCCTCAATTTTTTTCCAATTCGAAAAATTAATTCATTCTTGTCCTATTTAATATCAATTTAATTTTTCTTCAATCTCTTCATCTTCATCTTCATCATTTTCATCATTATCATCATCATCATTATCATCATCATCTTATCCCATAATGATAGCCGAAAGAATATTGAAAAGTAATTATTACAAATTTCTATTCAAATTAGGTAATTTAATGCTGTTGTATATTTACTAAATAATTCAAATGACATGACATGAAGGGTTTATGATGGCACTGGAAAAATATTTGCAATAATACTTAAAATATACAATGATTGTTGTTGTCGGTTAATTCCTCAGAATTAGACTGCTCTTAATTTTTCTCGAACATTACTGTCATTTAATTCTTCGAAATAAGACTCTTATTTAAATTCTTCAAACTAACACTGTCATTTAATCCTTCAGAACGAGATTATCAATCAATGCTTTTTTTTTTCTCTGAATGAGACTGACTATTCATTTAATTCTACAGATAAAACTATCGTTTAATTTTCGAAAACTCGTTATTGATTTGGAAAGTAATTCCTTCCATTATAAAAATTAATCTTTTTACATAACAGTATAGAAGAAATGACTGGTACAAAGATATATTTAAAATTTTCACATAAGTTACGTTTTGAAAAAAAAAAAATCCGAAATTTTCTTCATTCAGAATTTTTTCCAGAATTTTTCGTTTTTTTTTTTTTTTTTTTTTTTGTATATATTAGCAAATTGATTTTGAAAAAATTTTTCAACAATAATTATTTAAATTTCTATAGGATAAAATTATAAATAGAATAAGAATAAATAATTAAAATATAAAAATAATTTTAAATACAAAACTTACTATAATCAGGAAATCTTTGAAGGCACATTTTAGCGATATGTATTGGTGGCTTAAGTATCCTTAATCGATCGCAACGTTTATTGGAAGCTTTACATATTAGAAAGAGATCGGTAAATAGTATGCAATGTGCGTCAACCTGAAATAAAATTTGCTATTTTTATATTTAAAAATAAAATTGTCATTTTATATTTAAATTAAAAAAAAAAAAAAGAAAAAAGAATTTTTAATTTAATTAATAACCTTTGTTCCCTGTTTACCATCTTTCATCTTTAAATCAGCACGCAAATAAACACGACGAAATTGTGGCTGTCCTACAAAATATGGCATCGGATCGGCCAAACGAATATAGCATTTAATTGGGAATAACTGAAATTTGAAATTTGAAATTTTATTTCAAACAATTTGAATTAATTAATTCGGATTAATTAAATGAAATTAGCATAGATATCATTGAAAAATGACAAAAGTAATAGAAATATTAATAAAGTAAATGTTTTGCTATTTTAGATTACAAAATAATTTTCGAAATTTTATCAACATTTTAATGATAATCAATAATCCTAATTTCCATATATTTGCAAAATAAAATGATAGCATAGAATAATAAATATCGGATTTTGAAAATAAGAAAGAGATTGGAAAAAAAAAAAAAAAAAAAAATTAATGCCAAATATTTTAATTCAATAATGAAAGGAAAAAAAAAATTATGCTTGAATAAAATTCAAACTATTTCAGTACCTTTTCAAATTCTTCACAATCAACAGCTTCATAACTTTCAATCGATCTCGATAATTCATTAAGCTTATTTTGTAAATCATTATTATTCAATGTTTCTTCAACATTTCGTGTTGCTTTTTCAATTCGTACTATCATATCCTAAATGTTAATATTACGATAATATTAAAGCACTACGATAATTAATATTGAAGCAACTAAAGCATTAAGATGATTGATATATGATAATGTTAAAGCATTATGATAATATTACAGCACTATGATAATATTAAAGTAATGCGATAATTAATATTGAACCAATAAGATAAGCATGTTACGATAGTATTAAATTATTAAATTAATTTCAAAGCATTTTTCTATTTACCAATTTTTCATTTCTTTTTTTTTTTGGGAGGTAAGATAAAGAATAATTAAAACAATTTATCATCCATTTTCAAATGATATGTAAATAAAACGACAAATAAAAGTAAAAAAAAAAAAAAAAAAATGCAACCTGTAACAATAACAAAGTTTATTGATAATGTTACTAGATTAAATAGTAGCTTAGTAATTAAATTTAAATTAATCCAATTACCTGAATAATATCCCGTTCTGTATCATCAACAGAATGCTTAAGAACTGCTTTAAGAAGTAAACTATATCTCGTAAGACGTTGCATCGGATTTGTCAAAGCATCCAATAAACGTTGTCGTCTCATTGTATCTTGTGATTCGGCCCACTAAAAATTTCAAATATAATTAATTAGTTAATTAATAAAAGTAGAAATGCTATAGAATTAGAAACTTTAATAAATTATAGTCGAATATGTTTATAATCGTGCGATTTTTAAAACAATTAAAACTTTTAATTTTTAATTTAAATTAAACGCTTAGAAATTTATAAATTCCTTAGAAATACTAAAAAAAAAAATAATAAATTTATAATTGCTCTTAGCCAGACATGTAATTTTTATTGAAAAACTTATAGAATTTAAAATTAATTGTGAAATTTAAAATTTAAGTTAAATTTTTAGAAATTTATCGTCCTGATATTTTTTTAATTTTTGAAATTTTGTTTATTATAATTCTGTTTATTGTAAGATTTTTTTGATCTTATTTTTGATATTTATTATAATTTTGTTTATTATACAAGATTTTTTGATCTCTTATTCTACTGTCTCCGAATTTTTATTCAATCATATAGAAAAGACATAAATAAATGCATTTAAATCATTTTATCATATATTATATCAATTAATTCATCTTTAAAATTAAAAATCGATTAATTTTAAAAATTGAAATAATAATGATAATAACTTGTTTACCGTAACAAATTCACGAAATAGTTCATTTTCTTTTTGACATTTCTGTACATAACTATGACAATCAGTATGTCCATAAATAAAAGTTGTATAACAAGGCCACCATTCATCAATTCGTTCAAAACCAGATTTTAGGATTGTTGGATTCAGAGGAGTACCATCATTTCTAAAAAGAAAAAAAAAATGGAAAAATGATAATGCTTATATCAATATTTTATTATTCATCATCGAATGAATAAATATTTTTTTTTTGATGACTAAAAAGTAAATTGCAGATTATTAAAAATTTCCAACAATTAATCATTTTTCGATTACGATAACAAAACATTTTATAATTGAAATTTTGAAGAGCAAAAAAAAAAAGAAAAACCTTGAAATTTGAAGCATTTGTAATACGGCTTTTTTCCAAAATTTTGAATTATGAACATAAAGTTCAGGATAATTTAGGAATACACGACGTGGATCAATATCACGCATATAACCTACTTCTTGCATTTTTAAAAAGCATTGACAAAGTTCGTTCATTTGTTTCAGGAGCTAGAAAAAAAAAATTAGTAATTCAATTTAAATTTTTATAGAACTGCACAAAATTAAAAACTCTCAGAACAAAAGAAAAAAAAAACGGTATCAATTCTGTTTTTTATGTAATATTTATAAATATTCAATTTATTTATATAGATTATTTTAAAAATTTAAAATTTAATTTTGCTTCCATTAATTGTTAAAAATTTGCCATTATCCGTGCAAAAAAAAAAAAAAAAATTGTAATATTTATCATCATTTTCCAATTTATTTACTAAAATTTCAAACGAATTATTTCTCAGTTTTTTTTTTCTTTTTTCTCGAAATTATCTTATCATATCTTGCATAAATAATCTTTTATAAATTCTAATGTTAAGGAAAATTTTTTATACTTAATTTTAATAATGAAAAGTTTATTTTACCTCCAAATATCGATGTTCCGTTGTGACAAATTCCCAAATAGCTTCTTGCTGCTCATATGCATGTTTATCTAATTCGTCCTAAAATATCGATAAAGTTCAAATTAATTAATTTAAACTTTATAATCATACAATACTAAAAAAAAGTTCACGTAAATTTGAGATAAAATATTTCGTGAATTAGTTTAATTTAAACTGTATAATCATCGATACACTCTCTCTATTAAATCAATTAAGTTTTAAGAAATTTCTTGATCTCTATAAATATGATAATGAAATAGCTTTATCTTTTTCAATTTGTTTGTTTGCTTTTTTTTTTTTTTTAATTTCAACAAAAAAATTAATTCTATTATGTAATATTTATGTTTGAGATATGTAATACTTTCTTTTTTTTTTTTACCAAATTCCCCACTGATTTTATACTGAAATGTCAAAGAAATCATTAGGATAAAATTTTTGCAGTCTAGACGACAATGTTAATGACAAATTCTCGTCTATAGAATTTGTCATCTGAATGAATTGAAAAATTTGCCATCTGCTTAAATATAACATGAAACATCAGTTGATATATCTATCATTCGTGCATTATGATAAATTTATATACTAAATGATAAACTTATTGTATCAGTAATAAAAACAAATAAAATTCAAATTTCTACATAAACTTACGCTATCATGAACAATATTTGTCCAATGAGGCTCAAGTTCAAGCATTGGTACTGCCTTCTGTATCTCATCTTTCAACAACGTTAAACGTGCAAGCATATCGGCTTTATCCTATAAATAAACTTTGAAAAATTCATTCAAGATTTAAATTTTATAATAAATTAATGAAACGAAAAAAAAAAAAGCTATAATTTACTTTGCCAAAAAATAAACTTCGTCGACCAGTCGTAGCTATATTGCGCAAACGTCTAGTACCACTAGCACTACTATCGTCTTGTGAAATAATCGATGATAAGTCCTCCGAACATGATGGTTCATCTAATGCTATACTGAAATAACAAATGAATTAATAAACTTGAAAACTTGATAATGAAACCAGAAAAAAGAATTAATTTGGAAATGAAAAAGAACAAAAAAAAAAAAAATCCTAGAAGTTGAAAAATCAAAGAAAAAGTTAAAATTGAAAAACTAAAAAAATCATAATGTTAGGACAGAAAAAAAAAATATCTTCTAGTTAAAAATGTAAAAAAAAAAAATTTTTAATTCTGAATTTAAAATTTTTTTCTAAATCAATTTTTTTTTCCAACAAAAAAAAAACATCAGGAAATCCACACATAAACAAATATTCAATCAAAAACAAAAAAAAAAAAAAAAGAATATATATATATATATATGCAAATATATCAATAGCAAAATAATCAATGCCTTTTAAAATGAATGTATTTTCTAAAATAGAAGGCAGTAACAATGCTTAAAATTATATTTTAAAATTATAAAAAAATTTTTTTGCATTTTCCTAAAAATTTATTTGATTATAATGTTTAAATTGTCAACTTTTTTTTTTCAAACAAAATAATCATAGGATTTGTCGAAAATTTCTCGAATTCAATTTACAATTTTCTCATTTTACAAATGATACATTATCGATAAGCAAAATAATCATAGGAATTGTCGGCGATTTCTCGAATAAAACAATTTTACAGTGAAATCATAAAAATTTTGTAGTTCATTATATAGGCGGATTAAAAATTTTTATGATGTCATACCTTGCAAATCAAATCGCTTCTAAATGCTCTAAATAATTTCCAAAATTGGCCTCTTTCTCAAATATTTCCCTCACCTTTCTTTCCTCCCACATTTAAAAATTCATTTTGTACAAAAATTACGAAAACAATAATTTATTAATTTGATAAAAAATTTAAATTTTTAAAGATATTTTAGGAGAAGAAAAAGAGAAAAAGCAAGGAAATATGTTTAATATTTAATTGGCTATATTTTGGAAATATATTTTAAAATAGATTTAGCAAATATTTTGGCAAAATTTATAATTAGAAATCTAATCATTCATATATCAAATGTCCTTAATCTGTCGTAAGTGAAATGACCTTGGATCATTGGAATAAAATGATTGTAAAATGTTGAAAGATTGTATGTATATCTTTATGACTGATTTGTGTCAAAATTTTATCCACGATTATCAGCCATAAATAAATATAGTACCATTCGAGAATGAAAGAAAAGTTCGATAAATATTTTAAATAAAATAAAAAAATAGAGAAGAAGAAGAATGCTTATGTTTTAATTTTTTTTTCTTTCTCTCTCTCTTTTAATAGCGAAGAGAAATATAAAGTTTCTTTTTTTTTTTAAAAAAACATTGACAATTTTTATCATTTTAGCACTCAACAAATCTCTATGCATAAATAATGTATCAATGCCTAAAACTTGGATGGCATCTCAGAAAAATTAGCAATTTCTTTTAAGGGAATAAAATAATTGATAGATTTATTTCTTAAACAAATGATCGATAAATTGATTCTCTCGAGATTTTCATGTTGAAAATGATAAAATTCCTCGAGATTTTTAAATTGAGATCAATACATAGTTTTCTTCAAAATTCTCAAACTAATATCGATAAGTGGTTTTCTCAAGATCTTCAAAGTAAGATTGATGAATTAACTTTTATTTGAGATTTTTCGATTGAAATCAATAGATGATTTTCTCAAAAATTCTCAGACTAAAATTAGTGAAAAAAAATTTTCTCGAAATTTTTAAACCAGGATTGATAAAAATTTCTCATTCAAGAAAATGAATTAATAGATGAATGATTTGGAAAATAGCTTATATTATTATTGAAAAGATGTAAACTAAACTGCACCTTTCTCAAGAATGAAAAGAAAGTGTATTTATAAAAGTAAAAGTAAAAGGTACTTTGTTGCTTAAGAAGTTTTCCTGATGAGAATTATTCAAGTTCGTGTGAAGTAAACATCCTATAGAAAAATGAATCTTTTTTCTTTTGTCAATCAAATTGCTATTGAAGCAACGGCAAATTGATACAGCTTAAAAAATTTTTTTTTTTCAACATTTCTAATAAAAGATTTCGTAATCAAATTTATCTTCCAATCAATAATCGATTTATTTTTCTAATCAATGATTAATTATCGTTATCAGGTATACGTAATTCTTGTTACATGCAAATTTCAATAAGTAATCATTAAAATAATCGAATTATTATTGCCTTCATCAAAAAAACAATATCTATTAGAATTTACTGCTTGCAAATAGCAAATGCTGACATTTATTAGACAAAAGTTTCGATGTTATTTGAATTTCGACATATTAATTATTTATAATTTAAAATTTATTAATTAGATTTTTTGCTTGGAAAAATAAAAAATATATATGAAAAATTTCACTTTTTTTCTTATTCTAAGCAATGATAGCAAAAGTATTCCGAAAGATAATAATTGATAAGCGGCAAAATTTCGTTGGAATGACATTATTAACTAAAATCAAAGATTATAATTGTTGAAATTTGAATTCATAAAAATATTATAATTCATAAAAATGCTTTTTTTCTTCTTTCTGCTCAAACACAGCTGTTTAATCGAAAACAAAAAAAAAAGCTAAGATAAAAATTGTAAAATGGCAATTTGATATTACGTTTGGCAACAATAAATGTAATGCAAATGAATGTGCATTGCAAATCTCATAAAAATAAAGGAATGTAAATAAAATTTATTTATTGAAAAAAAAAAAACCGACATGAGCAGAAAAATCAGTGAACAAATTGATCTATAGTTTTGTAAAAAAAAAAAAAAAAAAAAAAAAAAATTCTTGTTCAAAGAATAAAACCAGTAAATTTGATACCAAAGAAACTAGCAATTTGTTGGTATTTAGATGAAGAAGAAAAAGAAATTCCGAAATGTACTACTAGAAGGTTAGTAAATATATGAGGTTTTGAATTTTTTTTCAAATTTCATTTTCTAATATTATTCAATTTTTTCGTTTTCTTCCTTCTGAAAAAATCAAATAAATTTAGGACATTTTACTTTCTTGCTTGACAAAGACTGGAAAATTTTTACGATATTTCATAATAATTTTTTGGAAAAAAATATTCGATAATTTATGATATTGTCATATTTGTTAAAAAAAAATATTTTGCTTTTGCTTAATTTTTTCGAATTTTTTTTTTCAAAAATTTTTTAAACATAAAAAATTCAAATCTTTTTTAAAATATCTTAATCCAACGACTATTTATTCGAATTGAATTTAACACTTTAACTGTTATATATCAAAAAAAAAAGATCCAAATTTTTTTATACATTTTAAGAAGTTTTGCTATATACATTTTAAGAGTTATGCAAATTTTTGCTTTATGCAATATTTCCATAAATTTTTTCATCCACATTTAAACTATCATAGATTAAGAGAAAAAAATCCAACTCATTTGTATAATCTAAATTTTATACAAATTTTTGATTGTATAAAATAAATGTAATTCAATATAAGAAAAAAAAAAAACCATACTTGAGTAGTATTGATTGACTTGTTGGAGAATTTTTTCGAGATTTTGGCTCATAATCTTGACAACCACTTCCCGAATGTGACAATGACGAATTATTGCCTCGACTACGTGAAAGCTAAAAATTTTATTTTCCATTAAACGGCAATTTATCATTATTTTTCTTTTTTTTATTTTTATAATTTATTATTCTCGAATGATCAATTATGCTAAAAGAAAAAAAAAAAAGAAGAAAATCAAATCAGCAAAAATATTAATTAATTCTCTTTTTTAATCAACAATCATTTATCATTTTTTAAAAGCATAAAATTATGAATGAGATTATTAAAAATTAAATTGATTCAATTATTGTGAAATAATAGAAAAATTAAAATTCATTCTTATAAATTGAATTTATAAAATATAAAATGTTAGAATAAAATAAAAATGAGAAAACATATAAATCATTCTTAATCGAATAAACTGCTGTACATACAATAAGAAATGAAATAAAGTAAAAAGGAAATTTTCGTTTCAATTGATATAAAATAGAAAAATAAAATAAATTTTATTTGTTTGATTGGGAAAATTTAATAATTCTTTCAAATTTGATAAAAGTATTCTTTCCATTCATGTCGAGAATTTATTTGCTAAAAGTATTCCTTTATCCATGTCAGGAAATATAGAAATTCCGATTCATTAGAATTAATAATAATAATTTTATAATTACATTACCTTCAAATCAAATATTGGCCAATAATGTTTAAATATTTTACATTTCGCTAGATTATTGAAGTATTTGTTATATACATTTAACTAGTACTAAATGAATTTTATTATAAAATTTTGTTAAAAGATTATCATAAATATTTTAATTGAGAAAAATATTATAAAAAAAAAAGAAAAAATAAACGGATGAATGAATTTAAAAAAATATTTGCAGCAAATAAAACAGTTGCTAAAAATTTCCCTAACATTTTTAACTAAAATTAATATGACTTAAATGTGATAAACAAATATTTGGCAACTTTCCATTAGCAGAAATATATATATTTTACAATGCATAATGAATTATTTAAAGTTTTAAAGCACCTATTTAAAAATTAATTACCATATATTTCGATTAGAACAAATTATAGTAAGATCTAATAAGCAAAAGGCTCAAATTAGCAAGCAATTAATCATTACTTGATATAGTGCTTCTACAATTTATCTTTTCACTTCCAAACTTATCAATAAAATTCAAAATAAATTTCACCAATGATATTCATTAAGTTGAATTGTAGTTTTTCAAGTTTTTCAATTTCTGTCATTTCAAAAATGAGAAATATACTTTCAAACAAGACTCCTAGATTTTAAAAAATTCAATTTGAAACTAATTTCTAATTTTTACTACAATAAATTTCATTATGAGATGATTTGAGAGTTAGGAAATTAATTAAATGTGTGTAGAATAAAAATGCCTTAGCTTTAGCGAAATAGGTAAAAAATAACTGACCAATTTAGGAGGCGAAAATATTTTAATTTTTAAATACATTTTATTTTATTTTTTGCACCAAACCAACTATCATCTTTTCAATTCGCCATAAATTACAAATGAACGATGATAATTAAATGGGATAATTTAAGAAAACGAAAAAAAAAAAAAAGTTCATTTCATTCTTTTCTTTTAATCAAATTTCTGTTCCTTTTGAAAAATTTTATTAATCAAAAATTTAATATTTTTGATTGCAATCTTTTAAAAATCGTTTAAAAAATTTTTTAAATCAAAAAATAAATTTTTGCCAATTGATTGATTATATTTTCAAATGGAATTTCTGAGATAGCATTTTTTTTTTTTTTTTTTGTTCGATTTGTTTGAATAAAACATTTTTAAAATAATAGGTTTCTCATAATTATATTTTATATTATTGATAAAAAAAGATGACTAGTACAAAAATAATTTTTAAAAAATATCTGCAAAAACATTAGTATTTCCTAATAGATATGTATGAATTGAATTTTCAATAAAATACAAAATAAAAAAATTCAAATCATATAAATGAATTTTGCATGAAAAAAAGATTCTTTTGAAATTAATTGCTAATTTTTCACTACAATAAGTTTCATTATGAGATGATTATAATATAAGATGGAAAATGCACAAAATTCATCTAATTCGAACTTTTTATTAACAACGAAAAAAAAATAACCAACTCGGGATTTAAACGTATTTATAATAGCATTTAACATAACTTGAAAAAAGAAATTTTAGAAAAGTATAATTTTAAAATATCAGAAAAAAAAAGTTATTTCTAAAGGATTCGATAAAGTCTATAGTAATATATTACAAAATTTTTAAACCTTCAATTTTAAAAATCAATTTTAAAGATTATAGCATAGGATGAAATGTACAAAATTCATTTAACTCAAACACAATTATTTACCTAAAAATAAATCACCAATTAAAATATTTGAAAAAAAAAGCCATAAAATGGTCGAATTTTTTATAAACATAATCTTTCAACAAAAAAAAAGGAGAGATAATTTGAGAGAAAATTTGAGATTTGATTATAGAAAATCAAGTTGGAGATTTAAAATTTAAAATATTTTATGGATTGGTTCCAAGAAAAAAAAAAGGAATTATAAGACAGAAAGATCGAGATTTAATTATCGATAAATTAAAATATTATAAAATTTCGAGGATGATTTAGAATTTTACAATATTATCGATCGAGAGCGCCTACCAAAATTAATGTTTCTTGGCAGGGTTGATGAATGAAATTTTCGTCATTTTTAATGGGATTTCATCTCGCATGTGTTTTATTTTTTTTTTCTTAAAATAAATTTAAAATCGTATTAATCCGTTCAAAACTAATTTTAACTACTCAATTTTGCAAATTATTTATCCAAAACAATCCTATTAAATTGAAAGAAAACAAATTAAAAAAAAAAAAAAAAAAAGAAAGAGAAAAACGAGATAAAATCCCACTAATATCATATGATGTTGAAATGGAGGAATAAAAATGATGAGAAGAAATGATAATATTTATTGAAAATTAAAATTGACTAAAAGGATTTGTAAATTAGAAAATATTGATTAAATAAATGCAAATTTCTGCAATCAATTCAATATGTTAAATTTTCATTTCTTTATTTTCCAAAAATTTGCATAATTTTATGCAGACAATTTATTTGCAAACGATTTTAAAATTAAAACAAAATTAAAAAAAATAGCAATTAAAAAAAAAAATTATTAAGAATATAATTTACCATTGAAATTTATCATTTTTTTATTTTTCAAAAATTCTCTTATTTTTTATTTTTTGAAATATCTATGAAATTTACATTTATTATTCATACCTCTGTTTGGGAAACAAAAAAAAAACTAAAAAAATGATTGGTAATTTTATTGGGACATTTAATTTTTCCCTCCTTCCCAAAAAAAAAAATTATACAAGATGTACTACTTAGATAATCAAATCTCGTTCATCTATCTTAAACATCCATACGCAAAATAAGAATTCGAGAGAATAATTTGCTACAATTAAACAATTAAAATTTAGTAGGGGAAATGAAATTTATTAATTGAAAAGAGAAATGAATACTTTATGCAAGAATGATTTTTTTTTAAGTAAAGAATTATTTTTGAATATTTTCCAAATGAATTGAAAATTTAGATACCGAAATATCCAGGATACTAAGGATAAATAGATAAGTAAGAGAAATTCGGATATCTGGAACGTTTTAAACTAGCCAGATGGATTTGTAAATTTCGATCGAAAAAAAGTATTTGAAATGCTAAAACTATTCATATCATTTATCATAATCTATCTTTTGTGTTCATTCTTTGTCCTAATTTCATTTTTATTTATATTATTTATATTTTGTTCATTAATAAGGTGATAATATTCTTAGTAGCGATTATAACAAAGGAAGATGGAAGAAGATAAACATTTGATAATTTATATCAGATAGTGAAAGTAAATAACATCATGTTTATAATCATTCCAGATCACTTTTAGTATTTATCTGATAAACATATTCTTCAAAGAGTTTAATTAAATTAATAATATTAAAATTAAATCAGATGTCTAAAATTTATTTTAACATGAATTACAAAATGAGTTATAAAAAAAAATATATAATTGATGTAAAAACTTTATAAATAATAAATTTTCACCAAAGAAAGAACTTTTCTTTTATTCAATTCATTTCAAATTCAATTCAATTTTGTTTCATTAAATGTTTTGTTTTCAATAAAATTTATTATTTACATCATTTCAAACAAAAAAAAAAAAAACAAATTTTCTTTGAAGATAATTTCGAATGAAAAAGATTGCTCATTAAATTGTTTAATCAACACTACTTATTTTTTATTTCAAGTTTTCAAGTACACTAGTTGCAAAATGAATTTTTGAAATACTTTTAATGAAAAAATACGGTATAACGTTTTGAAAACATATAACAACAGATAACGAAAGCAGATTAATTAAAAAATAAAATGTATTAAATAAAAAAAAAAAATTCTTTTCCAAATAAATTTTTCAAATGAATTATAGAAAAGAAAAAAGACTTTTTTTTCCTTTTTTCTTTTTTTTTTTCTAAAATAATAATAAATTACTGAATTCGTAAATTGCAAAAAGACAAAAAAAAAAAAAACAACAAAAGATAGAAAGGAAAGAGAAAAAAAAAGGTGTTGGAAGATCGATGAAAATTGCACTATTAAAAAAGGCATTTATTTCATGTAATATTAAATCAAAAACTTTTACGGCAATCAGTTAGTTCCACTATTATTGCCAATGTATTACAGTATCTTAGCAATGTATTACTGTAAAAAAATTGTTCACAGTAATAGTAATACTAGAATTGCTAGAAAAAGAATTGATATTAGTGCTCATAGGTTTTGAAATTTTATTATTAATTTCAAAATCTGAAGAATAGTACATGTAATGTTAAAATAGAGTTTAGAATTGACCGGAAATAATAGAATAGTATCATTGATTGCCTTTATCAGTGCCCCGTTTTTCTTATTATTTTAGTTTTTTGTATTAAAAACATCATCGAAAATTTCTTATCGATTCTTGGATTAAATTTGTTAGAATTTGAAAAAATTCCTCGCAGACTTTTAGGTCATGTTAAAGAAAAAAAAGAAGTCAAAGAATAGGTCACTAGAACTTAACTCTCGTTATTCTCGTTTAATTGCACTAGTAAAAGTATTTAAATTTCTTTTATTTCTATGAATATTTAGTTAAACAAACAAAAAGGTATTCTTTGAAATTATTTCATATATCAGAAATGAATGAAAAAAAATTAAATCTAAAATTATTAAATTAATTTTTTCATTTCAAAACTATTTAACTCTTATTATGTTACTTGCAATTTTTCATGATTTGATAATCTTATTGATTACAAGAGCTTGGGCTTTTTAGTGTAAAAGAAGAATATAATCGAAAGATGTGGCGAAAACAGCAACACTTGATATCTAGGCATTTATTCTACAAGGCTTTTTTTTTTTGAATTTCTTTGCGTCATCTTATTGCGAATGATGAAAATACTCAATTACTAAAATTTTTTAGAATCTTTTCTCAAGTTTACAATTTCAATTACAATTTAAAATTTCCTATTTTCTTCCAACAATACATTTCGATGATACATTTCCATTCATTCTAATCGAAATTCATTGTTTGAAATTTGTTCATTTAAAATTTTCTTCGTGTAATTAATAAATGAAAAATTTGAAAATAATGCAAATTTTTGACGATGATATGATGGTATGATATAGCACAATGTTATTTAAACAAAATTGCAAAAAATCCATTCGAAAATAATTATATTTAATGATCTACTAATAATTAAGTAGAATTAAACTAGGTAATACTAGGTAACAAATTAGCTATTAAACTGGTAGCAATAAATATAAATGAATCTCAATGCAAATGTGATACATGATATATATTATATTACATCATATCATATCATATCAAAAGAAGTTAGTAATTTCCCCCTATTTATGTTGCTCTAAAATTTCATTTAGTAGTGAGGAAATTGAAAAAATTATTTACTGAAAACCTATCGAACATTTTCTATCATTTAAAAACTTTCTCAAAACTTTAGTTAGCAAAAGAATTCGATTGTTAATCAAAAATTCTCAACTTCATCCTCATCCTAAAATATATTAAAATAATTAGTATATCATGCAAATTATTGAATATTATATCATTCAAAAGAATACATCATTTGTGAATTAATAAAATCATTTTATTTTTATTTCTTGAATATCGTTTAAAAAAAAAAATTGGTCGTATGAAACCAATTTAAATTTAGTCTCTTGAGCAAAATTAAATGAAATTAATTGAAATGGAAAGATGGAGAAATTTTGAAATAAAAGAAAAAAAGTCTGCAAAATTGTTTTGCAGAAAACGAAATTATTCCATTGCTTCATAATTTTTTACACGATTAATTCATGGATTTATTTATTTTCTTTTTTAAAATGAGTTAGATAAATTTTAATTTAATTTTTTTTTTTAGGAAAAAATATTATCCAAAATATTGAAATATTTTTATTATTTGATTGATTAATTCGTAATTTTTTTTAAAAAAAAAAGCACATTTAAAATAAAGAAATATATATCTATATATTTGTTTATTAATTTCAATTAATCAAAAATTTGTTTCAAATTGAAATTTTGCCAAAGAAATAAGCGATAGAAAATATTTTTGAAAAAAAATTAAAATTTTTAAAAAAAGAAAGAAATTTTGATTCAATTAATCAAAAAATTTGTTTCAAATTGAAATTTTGCCAAAGAAATAAGCGATAGAAAATATTTTTGAAAAAAATTAAAATTTGAAAAAAAGAAAGAAATTTTCAAAATTTTTCTTTTTTAACTTTTGATAATTTTCAAACAAATAAAATAAATTTTTGCAAATCAATTATTTTTAGAAGAAAAAAAATTTCAAAAAAAAAAATATTTTTGGAAGAAATAAAAATTTCAAAAAAAAAAAAAAAATTATAAAAAGAAAACAAAAAGTGAATATACGAATTGAAACATTTCTTGCATATTTTATATTTTATTTTTTACTTCGTTTTTTTATTTCTTAAAAAAAAAAAAATGAAAAAAGAAGAGGAAAAGGAGAAAAACGAAGGAGGATGACGAGGATGAGGAGGAGGATGAGGAGGAGTAGAAGAAGAAGAAGAAAAGGAAATTCATCAATCAACAAATAAAATGAATTTTTCGTCTGTCAAAAAAATGCCTATTTCAAAAAAAAAGAAAAAAAAAAAAAGAAAAAATCAAATCGTCAACAAACAAATTCTTGAAAATATACTATTAACTTTTCATCTGATAGCTAATCAACAAAAATTTCAATTCTCCGAATTACCTTTCTTTTTTCTTTTTGCAAAATATAACATGGAAATTAAATATTTTAATTTTTAATATTTCAATTTTTCAAAAAAAAAAAAAAAATTGCTATTTTCATTTTACTTTTTATTTTTCGATGAAGCACCAAAAATGTTGATCTTTGAAATTATAAATAAAAGTAAAAGCTTTGGAAAGAGTGAAAAAGTATTTCATTTGCAAAAAAAAAAAAAAAGACTTTAATGAAACTTGAATAGAATTAATTTTCGATACTCTAGAAATAGGAAATAAAAAAGTTTTTTTTTTCTAATCAATAAGTTAAATGAGTAAAAAAGGATAAATTAGAATTACATAGAAGAGATTAAAATTTATAACAGAAATTTTAATTGTATATATATAAATCTACGTACTTTTAGGATTATAATATAATCTAGTACAGTTGTTCAACAGATAATCTGAAATAATATGAATCAGAATTGTAGGAAAAAATAAAATATGAAATATGCAAGAAATGTTTCAATTCGAAAGCATTATCATCTTTAATCGAATATGTATTTTATTATAACTTTTGTATTTTTTTATACTTTTTTTTTTGAAATTTTTATTTCTTCCAAAAAGATACAAAAAAAAAAAATTCCAGTCATTGCATCAGTCAATAGAGAAATGATGATAGGTGATAATAACATTTTTTATAATTTTAAAAATTTTATAAAAGAAGAATTAGCAAAAAATGATGTATGAAGCTGAAATAATAGAATGTGAAGGCGAAAAAAAAAAGCTGCAAAGGAAGGAAAATATAGTACATCATCGAAAATAAGAAAATAAAGTGAAATTAAATTTTAATCTTGAGATGACATTGACTAAAAATTTCTATCATAAGTTTTAATCTCTAAATCATATTAATCAATAAATTGTTCATCAAAGTTACACGAATGAAATGCATAAGTTATAAATTTGCATAAGTTATAAATTTTTTTGTAATTATTTTATGATCATATGCTTATTATCAGTAAAAATTTTTTTTGGAATTTTAATACAATGAAAAAGTTATCAACATGTGTTAAAAAGTTTATTAACACGTGTTAGAACATCAAAAGAAATATTAGGATGCCAACAAACATATATATATATATCATGAACTTGATATTGCATATGTTATCTATGAAATTTGATATAGCACATATTATCAATATCATTTTTTCAATTATCAATGATAAGATTAATCATTTTAGCATAAGCTCAGAGTAAATTATATGTAGATTTAAATGGTGAATATAGATTATACCTAACTGATAAGAATATATAATTTTTACTCAAATAAATTCATTTATAAATTTGAAAAAAAAAATCAATTTTTGTTTTATTTTTTCAAATTTTTTCGATAATTTAAATGTGACACTGTTAAATTTAAAATATTGCAAAATCTATTTTTTTTAAACAAAAAAAAAGAAATTTTTCAATATCATCAATTCAGATCGATTGTTAAATGAACAAATGGAAATGAATTGAATGAAGTAATTTCAAATATTTCAGTTATTTTTGTTTCCAAAAAAAAAATTCTAAATCGATTAATTATTTAAAACAATGGGATTAGTTAACTAGATTTTTCTCTTTTGCATCGATAGATCAAAGTATATCATTTAATTATATTATTTATTAATCAAATTTATTATTACTGTAAAATTATTCATATTTCTCAGAAAAAAAAATGGAAAATTCAACAATGTATGGAAATTTAAAAATTTTATGGTTCCAAAAATGGAAATGATTAATCAATCTAGAAACACTATCAATGAAACATTTCTAATTGATAATATATTATATCATTATGTTAATTCATGAAATTCCATAAAAATTTATTCAAATATCAACTTTATGACTCGCCTATTAATTGATATTTTCTTTCTTCTAAAGGAGGAATCTACCAAATAAAAAAAAAAATTGATTGAAAATTTTGTCCAGTAATTTAATTTTTTTTAGGGAAGTCAAAAATTTATGATATTTAATTAAAGCAAACCAAAAGAAGAGAGATGATTCCCATATCGGAGAAATTTGCATTAATTATATTTAGCTGATTTTTTTTTTTTTTTTTTCTAATTAGCTATTATCGAATTTTCTTCGAAGTAAACAACTTGTTTTTTTTTTTCATGACATCCTAAATAATAAGATATTAAATTTCAAAAATCTATTATCATTCCATCAATTTCAACACTACATTGTCATTATTCTCGATCAATCTCACGATCATATTATCATTATTGACGATTATCTAATATTAATATGTTTAATATTCTCTTTAGATCGGATCCATCATCAATTTTTTTTTTCCTTGTCTTTTTGAGATTATGAATTTTCTATTTATGAATAAATGCATATTCAAAAAAGTTTTAGCAACGAAATAATGAAGAAAATGAAACAGAAATTTCATCTAAATTTCTTTTAATTACTAATTCAGAAATAATTTCCTTTCTCTCTTTTTTTCTGCAACTCAATAAATCGAAATATCTAAATCAAACTTTTATCAAAGAGCGAAAAAAAAAAAAAAAAAAGAAAAAGATTTCAAACGAACCAAAGATATCACATATAACGAATATTAAGCATAAAAGTTTCAATCTTAATTGCATCAATATGAGAAAATAAACTGAAACATACAAATCCATAGGATTATCAAACTATTTTAGAAGAGACTCAAATTGCCGAATATTTCTGGCCAAAAATAAAAAAGAGCCAGAATGAAAATGAAATATTGAACATATAAGTTTATTTTATATCTTTTTATATAATTGAAAGTTTATTTTCAAATTTGGGAATTTTTTAACCTGTTATACTAAAAATTATCACATACTATAATAATAATAAACAATAAGTTTTCAAATAAAAAAAAAATAAAATTTTTCAAATCTTTTAGACCACAACTAAATATTTTAAATGAACTAAAAAATTAACCTACTAATAACCAATAGACCAACCCTTTAAAAAAAAAATAAACTTATATTTCATTTTTGTTAATTTTTTGATTATAATGACTGGTCCTGGTTTTTAGTTAATTCAGTATCAGGGACGTATATTTCGTCAATGAAATAAAAATCATTTAAATTTACACAAATGTTATCAAATATTTGATAAATAAATCAATAATTTTAAAAATGAAATAAAAGAAAGGAGGAAGATATCATTGGCTAAGCTTTCTTGTTTACAATTTTAAATCCAAAACTAACTTCATTAAATGAAAATTTCATAATTAAATTTAAAAGTTAGAAAAAAATATTTCTTTTATAGAATATGAAAAATGAAAGAATATGATACATAATTTCATTTGATAAATTTATAATGTAGTGTAGATGACTGCAATGATGACAATGTCAGAACAATAATCTTATTACTACAAATAATGATAAAGATATAAATGATCAGGATTAGTGATAATGATAATTGTTTTTTGTTTAGAAATATTATAAAATGTTTAATATCTATTAATAAAATTTTACGATAATAAAGATGACAGTAGTGATGTAATGATAAAATAATGATGTTAGTACTGATATAAAGAATAATGATAGAGATAAAGGTTAAGATCATTGATAATGATAACTGTCCTATTTAAAAGTACAATAAAAAATAGAAATCAAAATTTCCAACTAAATTAAATTATAATTATAAAAAAAATGAATTTATGAATGAAAATTCGATTATGGATAGTTTTTAAAATTTCTTATTATCTGATTTTAATCTAATAATTAGGGAATGGTATTAGAAAATAGTACGCATACGAAAAAGGAAAATAAATTAAGCTTTTCATGCTTATCCAATAATCCAATGAATGATAATGAAAGTAAGCCAAATAATAAAACTTAATATAATAATTTGAATAACTTTCTCTAATTCCTAACTAAATTTGACACATTTATTTAACGAACAAAAAAAAAAAAACATTTATCAATGTGATGATAAGCCGATATGTTACAGATATATTATGCAACAATGATATTGTATTGCAAACAGAATTTGAAAAAGGTCAAAAAGTAATTCTTAAAATAATTTTCATCCAAATTTTAATTCAAATGAATTTAGTACGCAGAAAGAAATGATAAATTTCTAAATAATTATTCTATTTTTACGATATATAAGTTATAGTAATTTTCAATGAAATCATAATTTTTGATTATGTAAATTAAAAATTTTATTTTTCATGACATCTACTTAGCAAACAAAGAAAATAATAAATTTTTCGTATAAAAAATTATTCATATTTTTTCACAAAAAATTGCTACTAATTCAGTATGTTTATTTTATTTCAATAGAAAGATAAAACAGAGATGACTAATTAATTTACATACATGTATGTAAATTATCTAATCTCGTTGATTTAGTTTGAGAAAAAACTTAGTGTAATGTGATAAGATATAAGATAAATGAAATGATAAATAGACGTTGAAAGAAAGATGATAGAAAGAATAGCGAAATTTTCTTTTAGGAATTTTCTTTTTTTTTTTTTCAGAAAAGGAATTTTAATTAACTAAAATTTAATATTACTGTTGAGAAATAATTGAATTTACTCTCGAATACTAATTAATTCAATTTCTCGACATGCAAAAATTTAGCATGGATGTTTATTTTTGCACGTATGCAATTGCAATATTTCAATCCATTTCAATCATCTAATATTTGTTTGCATTTTCATGTCTTATATTAAATAAAAATTTATTATAATAATAATAATAATAGTAATAATGATTTCTCTCGTAAAAATTTATCCATCCAATTTATTGATAATAAAAATTAAATAATTCAATACTTTTAAGAGATTAAGAATTATTAGAAATGATTTATTACATTTGTTCACTTATTTTTTAATTCCTATTTAATCGAATTCCTATTTAATATGTAATAGATGATAAAAATTAATCAATTCCTCGATCGGAAAATTAATGCAATAGTATAAGAAAATAATGCAAGAATTAAAATATAAATTTATTTGGAATTGATTAAAATTAAAATTAAAATTTAATTTTAATTTTCAAATTAAAATTTTGAAAAATTTTTAATTAAACATTGCAATAATTTTAAAATAGATTAAAATGAATTTTAAAACAAAAAAACTGAATATAAAAATAATCGTTTTCTGCCAAATTTAATGTTGTGAAATATAAAAAAAAAAAAAAATATTTAAATTACTAAAAATTTCGATTCAAATATTAAATCAATAGCTAATGTAATGTAATTTATAACAACTGTAATTGATTACTTATAACTTAATTCTTGAAAAACTTTTAAGAATATTTCAAAATAAAAATAAAACTAAAAAGAAGAATATTTAATAAATTCAAGAATAAAAATTCTTGAATTAATTTTGGAAAAAAATTATTACTAATAATTTAAAAACAATAATAGACTATTTTTAGCTACAAATATCCGTTTGTTGTCTATTCTCGTCCAATTCTCGAGAAAAAAAAAATAACTTCACAGATTAACATGAGAAATTATTCGTTTAATAACACATTTGTAACTTTTTAATACAAAATTTTTGAAATTAAAAAAAAAAAAAAACGAATAATTCAAGCGTAAAATATATCAAAGATCAAAGAAAGTGTTGCAAAATAAAAATTTTCAAATTCATGAGAAAAGAAATAATTTATATCGGTAAAAAAAAGAAAAAAAAAAAAATCTACCGTTTGTTATCATCAAACAAGTTTTACTTATTCTCAATGTTAAAATAAATTTTCTAAGCAAAGCTTTCGATTGAAATTTAATAAATTTATATCTTTTCATCCGGAAAATCGCTGCTACTCTATGCAATTTTTCATATAATCAAAAAAAAAAAAAAAAAAAAAATTGATTATATTTGGTTAAGCCAAACAAGTGACTAATAAAAAATGAATTCAAACTTAGCATCAAACATCATGAGTATTTTTTTTTTAAAAGTTGTCAGATGACAATTTTTCTGATATTCAACTCCATGAAATAACGTGAAATGAGAGTAAGCCTAATAAACGATATGCTAAAATTTGGCATCGAACATTATAAACAATTTTTTTTTTTTCAATACTATAATCTGATATACATTTTTATGAAACAACGTGAAATACGCTACGTAAAATAACTGTATATAATACATCAATACATTGTTAGACATTAATAAATACAGCAAAACTTTCTAGAATTTTAAATTTTCACATTAAAATAAAAAATAGTTACATATAAGCTACAGTAATTTCAAATAAATAACTAATTTTATGGATACTGTAAAGATTCCACGAAAAATTTTTTTTTTCCTCTCCGTAAATTTTTAACAAATTTTTGATATAAAAATCCTAAAAAATATTTATAATGGGAAAAATTGCAAAAAAATTTTCGATTTTATAAAAAAAAGTTGGTAAAATGGATTAAAAGGAAAATTTTTCAAATATTAATTAAACATTTGAGAGAATAAAAAAAAAAAAAAAAATTTTCAAAATAATCACTCGTCTTGCCCTATGAACTTAAAACTTTTTTCTCCTTTCATTGTAAATTCAAGCAACAATAATTTGTAAATTTTATTGAGAAAATATTTTTGAAGTGATCTGTAGTACTATAATTTCTTTTTTTGATTATCAATAAAGAGATTTAAAGTAATCTCCTCATTCTGTCCTAAGAATTTAAATTTTTTTTACAAAAAAACAAATTTTCAAAACAATCCCTCACCTTGTTCTATAAATTCAAACTTTCTCGGAAAAAAAAATTTTTAAAATAATCTTTTACCTTATCCTATCACCTTAAACTTTTTTTCCTTTTCATTATAAATTCAAACAAATAAAGTTTGAAAATTTTACGGAGGAAATATTTTAAAACAATTTATATATTATTTTAAGTTTTTTTTTTTTTTTTTTTTTTTTTGAGTAAAATCAATTCTCAATAGAAAGATTATATACAGAAAGATTATTAGATATTTTCAATTTTTTGAATATTATTATTTAACAACATTTAGCCGTTTGTAAAATGCACAAATTCTTTTATATAATGTTGGAAAACTCTTAAAAATTACCATAATCAAGATTTAATGGTAAAATTTCAATTGCTTTCAAGTGTTAAATAAGTTTTGATTTTTAATTAAGCAACTTTACTTTGAATAAATATTTTGACTTATATATAAAATATTTTATTAAAAGATTTTTATTTTCTTGTTTAAATCTATTAATAAATTTCGCTGTAGATTTATCAACAATGAATTACTAAATATATTTTCCTTATTTTTTGCATATATCTTCAAATTTTTCCATTTTAATTAAATCACAAGACTTTTTTTCATTTTTCTGCTTATCTATTCTTCTATTATTAATGATATAATTTAAGTCTGTTAACCTAACTTGTAATTAAAAAGATAGTTTAATCTAATCAATTTCTAATTTTCGGCAATTTTTTTTCAAATAAATATCTGCATTATTCGATTTTTTATGATATCTTTTATCATTTATCATTAATTCGCAAAGTTAGATTAGAATAAATTAGAAAAAAATTAGTCCATTAATGGAATCATATACATATCATTTCATTAGCATATTTTTATTTAGAAGACCAAGATAATGAAGCTATCACTTATCGCTAGCTGATAACGATGTAAAAAAATTCAGTTCATTGGTAAAATCAAACATTTTACATTTCTTAAACTAATTTTATTTCTAAGGTGACAATAAAATGAGACAATAAAGGTAAATTAAAAGACAAGGAATAAAATTATCAAATCTACTCCACATCAAACCTATATTCTAAATAAAATGAAGTGATTGAAAAAAAAAAAGCGAGAGAGACAGAGAGAAGTGAGGAATTTGTGACCTTGAAAAATAAAAAACAAAGATGAGAAGTTTTTGTGTAAGAAGAGTTTGACAAGAAAAAGTTTTGGTATGTGATAGGATAAGAAGTAAAACCGAACATCAATATCATTTAGAAAAAAAAAAAAATCAATTATTTTCTGATGTAAAATAGAATTATTAGAAACCATATGAAGAACATCAATAAAACAATACGAATTCACGAACAGTAACATAATCCATCCGGAATGAGCACTTAAAAATATGCCATTCGGAAATTCAAGAAATTTATTCTAAATGATATAATATTATCTTAAAGAATGAGAAATTTTGTTCTAAATTTCAAATTACTACTTTTTTTCTCCTTTCGAAATAACTAAAATATATCACAAATTTAGCAAGAATTTATCAATGATAACAGAATCCATCCGGGATTAGCACTCCAAAAAAAGATATCATTCGAAAATTGAGAAATTTATTCTAAATGATGTGCTACTTTTTTGAAAGATGAGATAACTGTTCATTCGTTAATCATTCCAAAATAAAATTCTAATAATTAATCTTCCAAATAATTCTTAAATTACGAACAAATTAGTTGTGGCTGCTAAATGAGAGAAATGCTAATGAGCGAAAAATTACTGAGATTAATAACTGGCTAATTATCCAAATATTATATATTAATTCAAATAATAAGCCTAAAATAATTGTTAATAGAATTTAATGATGAATGATAACGTTCAAAGCTTGAAAAGATAGCTAATTGAATTAAAAAAAAAATTCAAAATATCCTAAAGTTTTTGCTTTTACACATAAATAATTTTTAGCATAATATTTCTAAATTTAATTTTGGCAAATCTCTAAAATAAAGATAAGTTCAGAGATTTTTTTTCTTCAAAAATTACAGAATAAGTAAAAATTTTGAAAATTTCATTGCAAAAATAGTTAAAATTTCGAAAAAAAACTAAAATGCCAAATATGTTGAAATTATTTTGTTCTCGGGATAGCAGCAATAATTAAGAAAATTCTAAGATAACATATAAGTTTTGTCTTCAAAGCAGGTTTTAACATTTATATTTCAGTCAATTTATATATATTTTTTAATTTTAAATTATATAAAATTTTTGAAAAATTAAAACTTGAAAATTTCACGATAAAAAAGTTGAAATTTTGAAAGGAAATCAAGAAATGCTAAATAATGCGAAGCAATTTAATCTCGAAATATTCTCGAAATAGCAATAACTAAGCAAATTACAAAATGTAAGTCTTATTTCCGAAACAAACTATAACCTTCATATTTCAAAAAATTTATAATTAAGCAATTTTTTTTTTTTTTGCTTTAAAATATTTCAAAGTTTTTCAGAAATTATTTAATTTAGCTTATGCTTATATCATATTTATCATAATTATTAAAACATTAATAAATGTGAAATTAATAAAAGATTAAAGAATAAAAATTCTAAGATTATGAAAGTCTCAATATTACAAAAAAAAAAATCAAATATTAACCATTTTTGAGTTTACCAATGAATTTTTCCATGAATGTAAACCATCATCGCTAATTTTTCGAATTGGTTTACAATCATTAATATCAATATCAACGGACTGTTGAGTTCGACTACGTCCAAATCGTGTCATTCCTTTCCGGACTGAAAATAAAGCAAATCATGAAACTTACGCGATTTATTTCTAACCTAAAAAGTATTAACAATTATCAAAGCCAAATGAATCTTCCAATTAAATTTAAATATTTTAACAACAAGCATGTTAATGACTAAATATCAAAACCAATTAAAATAACTAATGAAAATGATAAAGGTGAAAGGTCGAAAGAGAAAATAAATTAGTCTCCAGATGATAAAAAAAATGTTACAACATTGTCTAGCAAGCTAATTGTTCATAGAAAATTCAAGGAATTTCGATATAAATCTCGATGAAAGTTGTAAGGAATTTTGATTATACAACAATCTGGATAACAATTAGCAATAAAGATTTTATCAACTTTTTCAAACAACAAATGATATCAAATGAAGTGTAATACTAGTTATGCGCTGATAACACTGTTCACTACATCATTTGTTGAATTCTTTATTAAAATTTTTATCTTATTCATTTCTCAATCAATTCCATTTTCTCGTTTTCAATTTTCAGCACACATCAATGAAGTATTAATTCAAAAAAAAAAAAAAATTCTTCCAAAAAAATCATTCATATATTTATTTCACACACTTCTGATAAAATTTCATACAGTGATCATTCTGATAAAAAAATGACATTTTTTTTTTCACATCGGTCATTTAGCAAAGAAATAAAAATAAAAATATCATTTTATTACCAAAAATATCCCATTAGTTTAATAAATGAGAAAAAAGAAAATTTTACATTTCATTTGAGAAAAAAAAAATGAAATAATATGGATGAATAAATAATGAATGATAAAATGATAGTGATAATGATAAGAATGAATGATGAGAAGAAGGATTCTTGCTAATTGTTACTTTCTTTGTTATTAATTCTAAACTATTAAATAAAAAGTTTAAAAAAGTAGGCCTATAAAACGGTGTATGATATTTGATGAAATATTTACATCCAAAAGTTTCTTTTTATCAATCCGCCTAATGAACAATTTAAGTCTCCATAGGACATATACTACGTGGCCAAAAATCTCAATCAATTTATGATTCATATAGAGCCTATATTACATTGCGAAAAATAAAATACCTTTTGATCAATCTACGTCTTATACAGATCAAATCTATTGATCAATTGCACATGAATCCATCTTACGTAATTTACGTGATATTGCATGGTTACGTGGTTAGTTCTTGAAATATATGTTTGAATTTTATTACCATAAATATATCATTTAACTATCCATTCCTAAATCATTAAAATTGCAAACTTTTAGATCAATGAAAAATAACCAATATATTTAATTCGTGTTAATAAAACAAAATATAAAAGTATTGAATGCTTTTGACAATACTTAATAATCGAATTATAAAATAGTCGGACGGATTATTAATCAAATTTATGAATTAATTATAGAAAAGTTTGGAAACCGAAAGAGAGAAAGAATGAACAGACAGGAGAGAGAGAGAGAGAGAGAGATAATAAGAGAGAGAAAAATTATTGTTAAGTTTTATACAAAATACTGAAATGATTTTGAACAGAAAATATAAAAATAAATTTGGTTTGTTCTCAAACACCAAAATATATGTTTAAATTTAGTGTAAAATTTTTTAAGAATTGAAATAATTTTTGATTGGATTAAAAAAAATTTTTCTCTTCGAGGAATTAAAACTTTTGTAAATTTAAAAGTTCAATTTCATCATTTAAATTACTATCATCAAACTGACATTTGAATTGATGTCAAATTAAAATTAAATTGATCAATCAAGTTAAATATTACTAAATTCATCTTGCCTAATTTTTAGGATAATTATTGAAAATAATATGCCTACAAACAAAGTAAGAGTAATGTTAATTGATTATTAGTAATGTTAATTAATTATTTGATTATGCAAATAAATTCCTTAAATTTCAAAAATGCATATCAACATAATAAATCTCGAAATGATTAATTAAAAGATACTATGTAATAAACAGCGCAAAAATAGGTAGAATTTCTAGCACTTTCGATGCTTATTAACGCAATCTGCGTGAAACTTTTTAAAACCTAAACGCGCAACCTACGTGACATTTCCAGCACTTTCGTCTGTTAACGCAATTTACCGAAATTTCCATGACTTAAGCGCGCAATCTACGTGGAATTTCTAGACTTTCTCTTATTAACGCAAACTACGTGAAATTTCTGGAACCTAAACACGCAATTTATGTGGATTGAATTTTCTAGTAGTTTCGCTTACGAATGCAATCTGCGTGAAATTTCTAGGACTTAAATGCGCAATTCACGTGAAATTTCTGAACTTCTACTCATTAAAAATAATCGACATGAAATTTCGAGTATTTTTCTAAAACTCATAAAATATTATCATTTGATATTTCCGTTATGGTAAATAACGATGAGAAAAGATTTTACAATCCTTAACAAATTTCAATGTTAGAATAAACATAAATGTATTTTAGAATTGAATTTAAAAAAAGAAATTATCATTTTCTCTAAATATTTCTTCGCATTTTTTTTTTAAAGCAAAAGTTTAGTGATTGCAAATGAAAGGAAAAAAAGAATATAAATTTTACATTTACTAAAAAATAATACAAAAAAAAACGAAGGCATCCAAGATTATGAATAAAAATTAATTATGAATATGATTTTTGATAAGAATTACTTCTTTTATCAATCCATTTCATTACTTAATTTATTTCTTTTTGCATGTAAACTTTCATTTTGCACGATTTTAATTCATTTTTAGATTGCACGCAAATTTTCATTTTTTTAAACTTTCATTGATTCATTTTTAAATCACACGTAAATTGTCATTTTTCACGATTTTAATTCATTTTTGAATTGTACGTAAATTGTCATTTTTCACGATTTCAATTCAAATTGCACGTAAACTTTAATTTTTTACGATTTCAATTCAAATTGCACGTAAACTTTCATTTTTCACGATTCCAATTCAAATTGCACGTAAACTTTCATTTTTCACGATTCCAATTAAAATTGCACGTAAACTTTCATTTTTCACAATATCATTTTTAGATGTTTTTTTTTTTGTTGCTTTTAATAAAAATTTTTCATTTCGAATTAAAATTTTTCTTTATTTGAAATTCCCATTGATAAAAATCATTGTTCACATAAAATTAATAAATGAAGCTAATAAATAATTGAAAAGTAATGAAAAAGCCAATTATACCTCGGAAAAGGTGTAATTTTAAATTCGTTAATGAGAATTTTTATGAGAGGATAAGTTGTGATGTTAGCAATAACGATAAATTCCAATTCTCAAACTATATACTGTTAGTGCTTCGGCTTAGAAAGCCCTTAAGTTGGATAGCATTTCAGGGTCTTGGCTCATTTACTGCACGAAAATTTGGCTCCTGCAACTAATATTTATTTTAATTTTCATCAATTTATCTTGCAAGTTTTGCTTAATTTAGCATATGCAAACATTGATAGCAATGCTTTGCTGGCTTATTTTAAAATTATTTATCAAAAAAGGATAAAATATGAATATGATAAGCGCTAGTGATAAGAAAAATTTTATCGGGAATAATGCTGTAATAATTAGTTGCAAAAGAGACAGTTTCAGATAAAAATGAATTTCAAGCAAAACTTTTATAAATAAAAGAAAAAATTTAGTAAATAAATTATCATCTGTTATCGAATTTATTTTAATTTTCATCAGTTTATCTTTCAATCAAATCAATTCATTTTGATAAGGAATTTTTGAGAGAGAGAGGGAAATAAATGGAGAGAGATAAAAAGACACAGGAAATGAAATATTAATTTAAAAAAAAATAAAGCGAAATATTTTATATCAATCAAAATTAGTTTTTTGAACTTTAGTTGGAAATTACAAAAGAAAGGGTTATATTTAAGAAAAGACAATCTTCGCATATTTTGTTTGAAAAGATAAGTTCAACATTTTGATAGGAATAGATTATCGAAGTGATTAGTTTATCATTGCTTATCAAAAATATTCATTAGAATTGAAGAAATGTAGAAAAAAAAAGGAGAAATATAATTTTGGAAAAATAAAATGAAACTTTTTTTCATATTTTATAAAAACACATTAATCGTTTAGAATCTAATTTTAAGAATTCAAAAAAAAAGAAATTAATTAATACAAATATTGAATGTAGGAAAATATTGAAACTGAAATATTTTATTAAAATAATTTTTCAAATATCAAAACCAAACCTTCACTTTTGCCTGATAAAAAAGCAAAAAAAAAGTTTCATCTTATCTTTTATTCATTCCGATACCGTATTTTCGTCAATAATGGATTCGTTTTTTAAATAATTTATTTTTTCACGTAATAACACGTAATGCTATCACGTAGCATTAGAGTTAATCACTTAATCATTTATTAAATTTGAAATACATCTCTAGCAAGTAATTTTATGGGATTTAAATTTTTTGAAATCATTTTTATTTCTTCATTTCGAATACTCAAAAATTTTTTTTTCGATTATTCTGATACATACTTTACGTGACCTTATTTTGACGTGTAAATATTCTTGCATATCAACAAATGTTTTTAATATTTTATAGAATCCTAAATGTATGAATGATTGCTTCTAATTTATATTTATTTCGTAAATTTTGAAATTATTCCAGCAAAGCTTCAATTGATAAGAATTATTTTAATAACCGAAGCAGTAAAATAAATAGTATCTAATCATTTTATCAAAAAAAATTTTATCAGAAATGTTAAGCATAAGCAAAAATCGAATTTATGAATTTTTAAATTATGATAATGATAAAGAATGGTAGAAATATCGTTAATAAGAAATTGGAATTTTTACTCAATTAATGAAAAGACAAGACAAATTTTATCGATAATTTAAAAATTTGAAATAACGATTTTTGAAAACAATAAATTTAATTAAATCCACAAAAATTTTATTAATTTACAAAACTATGATTAAAAAAAATTGCAGAATGCTAATTTGATATGAATTAAAAATTTTTTACTCAAATCACTCAATTATTCAATTAGTTCAATTAATGAAAACAAAAATGATATCTTTCATTGATAATTTAGAAATTGATAAATTAAAATTTCATTCAATTAATAAAAATAGAAAAATTAAATTTCATTGATACTTAAAAATTGATAAATTAAAATTTCATTCAATTGATAAAAATAGAAAAATTAAATTTTATTAATACTTTGATAAATGAAAAGAAAAAAAAAGTTACTCACTATGACATATATTACTTTAAAAAAATTGAAGTAAACTAAAAAGAAAAACTTTTTCTGAAACCAAAAAAAAAAAAAAAAATGAAAATTATTTGATAAAAATTCAAATTTTGACATTTTAAAATTGCTTAAATTTAATGAAAAACAAAAAAGAAAATAAAAGATAAATTTAATCGATAAAATTAAAATGTAAAATAAATTTGAAATAAAAATTACGGTATTTTATCGATTATTCGATAAAATACTGTAATAAATAATAGCATGGAAAAATTGTCGACAATAATTGAATCAAAATAATAGTTAGCATAAAAATTGAAGTGATAAAAGAGATTTGAAATATCATAAAAAAGATGATGAAACTGAAACTAGTAATGATGAGGGAATGGAAAAGTTGATTTGATGAGGCGGAAGGCAATTTTCTCATTTCAATTCTCGAGAATGTGTAATATTATATTGGATGTTGAATATATGTATATTCTATATTACTCTACTATAATATCTATTTCAAATAACATCCGGTTATTGAAATGTTATAATACAGAAAAAAAAAAAAATTCTTTTTTTGTATGAATGACCTTCGAGAGTAATCGACAAAATTTACTATCTTTCAATAAGAGAAATTGAAATTTCAAAAAAAAAAAATTTTTGCAAATTTTTAGTAAGTTTATTTTATAATTGAATAGCATAATTGAGTAATTATAATTATTTAAAAAAAAAAAAATTCTTTTTTGTATGAATGACCTTCGAGAATAATTGACAAAATTTGCTATCTTTTAAAATGAGAAATTGACATTTTGAAAAAAAAAAATTGAACGATGAATTCATAGCATTTATCGAATCAATTTTCGACGAGTACAAAAATATGCAAATCTTTTATTGATTTATTTATCATAAAAAAAAAAAGCTTATCTTAAATAATTGTTTACTATGATTCGGAAAAAAAAAAAGTTCAAGAAATATTATTTTAAAATTATGAAGGGTTAAAGGTTAAGTTTGCAGCATTTGATAAAAAAATATGCAAAGCTTTTATTGATTTATTATCACAAAAAAAAAGCTTAACATAAATAATTGTTTCTATGATTCGGAAAAAAAGACTTCACGAAATATTATTTTAAAATTATGAAAGGTTAAAGGTTAGGTTCGCAGTAGTTTTGAATAAGTTTTCGATGGTAAAAATACGCAAACTTTTTGTTGGTTTATTTATCACAAAAAGTTATCATAAATAATTGTTCACTGTAATGTGAAAACGAAACTTCCTGAAAATTTTCAAATATCAAAGGTTAAAGGTTATTAAATTGTTAGAATATAAATTGAAAATTTCACTTTGTTTCTTTTTAAATCAAAATATAGCATTAAAAAAAAGTACCACGTGCAACAATTCGTTGGCCACTAAGGAAATTAGCATCACAATTATCCGGAAGTGGTGTACGAGAATTTTCCACGAAAAATAATACGGTCGATGGTACTAGGCCACGTTGACGTAAACGTTGATCTAAGCAATCACGAAGTCTTTGTCCTGGATATGGTTGTATTTTTTCCGGAATTCCAATTGCACGTCCTAAATAAAAAAGAAAATGCAGGGAATAATGAATGAATGAATATTTAATAAAAATTTCTAACATTATGACGTAATTTACTCACGTGAGGTGAATTCGGTATAAATTAATTTTGTAACATGGTGACGTAATTTACTTACGTAAGTTGAATTCAGTATAAATTAATTTTTAACATTATGACGTAATTTACTTACGTGAGGTGAATTCAGTATAAATTAATGCAACGCAAATAATGCAATACTATTAACGCGTGGCAATTTAATACAAATAATGCTGTACTTAAGTATGCCAATTTAGTAGAATCTCGATAATAATGGTAATTCAATATAAATATATAGTAATTCAGTATAAATGATTATGGTAATTCAGTAAAAATATATGATAATTCAATATAAATGATGCAATATTACTTACGTACGGTAATTCAGTATAAATGATGCCATATCACTTACGTACGGTAAGTCAGTATAAATGATTTACGTATGGTAAATCAGTATAAATATATGGTAATTCAGCATAAATGATGTAATATTACTTTGTATGCTAGTTCAATATAAATGATGCAATATTACTTACATACGGTAATTCAGTATAAATGATGCAATCACTTACGTACGGTAAGTCAGTATAAATATTTACGTATGGTAAATCAGTATAAATATATGGTAATTCAGCATAAATGATGTAATATTACTTTGTATGCTAGTTCAATATAAATGATGCAATATTACTTACATACGGTAATTCAGTATAAATGATGCAATATCACTTACGTACGGTAGTCAGTATAAATGATTTACGTATGGTAAATCAGTATAAATATATGGTAATTCAGCATAAATGATGTAATATTACTTTGTATGCTAGTTCAATATAAATGATGCAATATTACTTACATACGGTAATTCAGTATAAATGATGCAATATCACTTACGTACGGTAGGTCAGTATAAATGATTTACGTATGGTAAATCAGTATAAATATATGGTAATCAGCATAAATGATGTAATATTACTTTGTATGCTAATTCAATATAAATGATGCAATATTGCTTACGTACGGTAATTCAGTATAAATAATACAATATTACTTTGTACGGTAATACAGTATAAATGTATGCTAATTCAGTATAAATGATATGATATTCATGTATGAAAATTTGGTGGCTTTTTAAAATTCGTTCCAATAATCAATTAAGAAATCTATTTATTGTTGAGCAATTATCATTTTTTGATGCAAATAATTATATTTCTCGTACAATTAATTATTAGGATTTCATAACTTCTATTGATAACGACAACTGATAAGAATATGGCTGAAAATATAGTTACTGACAAATTAGGTTGAAAATTTTTAAAACCCGTTCTAATTAAGAATTCGTAGATAGAAATAGTTTAATTAGAATTCTTAAAAATGCTTTATTATACAAATTTATGTATATTAGAATTTGCCATGAATAAAAATTTCATTTTATTTATTTAAATACGTATATCGTATATCGAATTTAAATTATCAAATTTCAGATTTCTTTTAAGGATTACTTCAAATCATACAAAAAATTGATCATAAACGATTCAAAATATTAGCAATTTATTATCGATTATATTCTAATAGATGAAATGAAATTTCAAATTTATGATTTTAAATATTCAATTCAAATATTTTCTAAATAAGTAAAATTCTTTTTAATTAATTGATTATATATTAATAAATTTTGTTTTATTTTATTAGAAAATTTGTCATTTTTTAATTAGTAGGAAAATAAATCGTAGCAAAGATGTAAAGTTAAAAGAATTTAAATTTAAATTAAATGACATTATGTATTATTTGAAATATATTTTGGAGAAGTATTTAAATATTTTTATCACTGCAACAAATAGAATGTAATTTAACAAATGATAATTTAATCAATCAAATTTTAACAAACTTTATAAAATTGAATTTTGCAGATTGTGAAAAATTTGAAATAAACGGCACTCAATAATAATAGCATAAATTATCAGAAACTTAAGAGATAATTATTGGAATTAATAATCAGAATAGGTGTAATTAAATTAAATTTATGATAGTTTAAGATGTCAGTTTATGATATCAAATACAAAATTATATCAGTTTATGATATCAAATTTAGAAAAGAATTATATCAGTTTATGATATCAAATTTAGAAAAGAATTGTTAGAATTGAAAAGAAAAAAAAACCTAACATAAAATAATGGCCTCTACAATTAGCACCAGGATTTATCGGGATTGACGACATAAGCGAGAATTACTAAGGCTAACATATAATAGCTATTAAAATAACTTTTTGCTCAAGTTCCGGATCGAATAAATCTCTTCGAGATTGCAGGTAGGATAAATTCTCGAGAAAAAAAAAATTTTTTTAAAACTTTTTCTTTTTTTTTAAAAAATATTTATAAAAGTATATGTATATATATTGCTATGATATAGCCTATTTTTTTAATAACTTCCATTTTCTTTTGTCTCGAGAAAACATTTTTTTTTTAAATGAAATAAAAACTTTTTAATTAAAATAAATTTTAATTAAAATAAGCTAAATTTTAGGAAGCAATTTATACAAGCAAATGATAAATGTAAATTGTATGATGTGATTTTCACGTGAATTATCATTATCATTATCATCGCATGATATAATTCATTCAACTTCTTAGATAATAAATGATTGCTTTTAAATTCATTGGAAACAATTACCTTGAAAATAATTATTATTCGATATATTTCATTTTGTTAATTTCAAAAAAAAAAGCTCTTTTTTTTTTTTTGCACATAACTTAAATTAATAATTAAATTTTTTATTTTAATTTAAAACAAATTCTTCCCTTTTTTTACATAATTCAAATTAATAATTAAATTTTTTACTTCAATTTAATGCAAATAAATTTTTTCCTTTTTTTTCGCATATAATTTAAATTAATAATTAAATTTTTTATTTTAATTAAAAACAAAAAACAAAAGTCACAAACCATATTCATCATAATATTCGACATGAAATGCATTACTATATTCATATCGTCGATCGAGATCCATTGACGGATAACGATTCTGCAAATAAAAATAACAATTAATGATAAAAAAAAAAGAAGAAAAAAATTGACCACAATTATTATCAAATTTTAATTCCAAAATTTGCTTGAAATTACTTTTCCAATCGATCTTATTTTATAAATCAAATATATTCAATCTAATCGGAATGCATATAATTTATTCAAATTTGATAAATGATAAATTTAAAAATTAAAACCAATGAAATATATTATTAATAGCTTTATATATATGTATATACTAAATGAGGGCAGAGGTCATTTGTAATAATTTTAATTATCTTCAAAATATCATTCGTCAATAAACCTTTCAAAATAGCACAAATTATACACATTTTCGTTTTGCATATTATATATATATATTTTTTCTCTTTTCAAATAATACATATATTTCAATAAAATAAAACTTTTTGAATTTTTTAAAAAAAACAAAAAAATTTCGAAAAAAAAAAATTATATTATGAAATATTATTATGAAATTTTTTAGTGCAAATTCAAATTATCATATTATTTTTTTGTTTTTAAGTTTTTTTTTTAATTATCAATTTTATCAAATTCAATATACTTTTCTTTTGCATAAATCATTTAAAAATATGTTAATATATAGTAAATGGAGCAGAGGTCATTGTAATATATTAACAAATATTTGATAATTCAAATTTTAATCTTTTTATTTTTATCAGTGGTTACTTCTTGATAGTCAATCGGAATTAGCAATAATTGGGATTTTGATCAATTAAAATTCACAACATTTTTTTTATCATTTTGATAAATATTTATCAATATTTTTTTTAACCTGTTCCGATGTTATTTGGAGAATAGTTCTGAACTGAACAGATATGATATATCTTAATTCAAATATTAGAAATGATATAAATGATTAAAAAAAAAAAAAGTACTGAAATGATAAATATACCTGTATACGGCATAATTTCAGCATTAAAAAATAAGAGGAAGCAATCAGATAAGATTAAAAAGGAAATTTATAATCTAAAAATTTGAATAAAATAAAATTTTAAAATTTGATGAAAAATTAAAAATTCTTTCTGACTTAAATTTTCAAAATAATACTTGAAAAAAGTTTGATGTTTAATAAAAATTGAAAAGTTTTGAAAATCGAATAATTCTCTACTTTGTTCATTTTTCAAGGTGAATTATCATCTACCTGTCCTGTTCATCCTTTTTACCTTTTACCTAAATGGATGATGATATTTGATCGAGAACAAAAAACGAAAAAAGAAAAAAACCGGTTACTTTATGGATGTAACCGTAAATTTATAAAATTTCGTACAAATATATATATATATGCATAAATACATATAGTCCATGTAATTTTTTGATATAAAAATATAAATCCATTCTTTGTTAACTGATAATGATAATAATAATGATAATAATAGCAATAGCAAGATTTAAATAATGAAAAAGAATTAAAATCATCGTATCATATTCGCTACCAAAAGATTATTTTAGCAAAAACTAACACTAACAAAACTACTCGTTGATATTTCATTGATGATTGTGATATGAAAAAAAAAAAGGTAAAAAAGGAAAAAGAGAGAGAGAGAAAAAGAAAAAGAGAGAAAGAAAAAAAGCATTGATTATATTTGCAATCAGAAGTGGAACATTAACAATGATAATTATTATTATTAGTATTATTATCTAAAAGTAATGATAGCTCTCTCTCCCTCTCTCTCTCTCTCTCTCTCTCTCTCATATTATTTATTATTAGTTAAAAAGGGAAAAAGAAAATTATTGTCGAAAAAAAAGAATTAAAAAAAAGTGGGAAAAAAAAAGATGAGTTAAAGATTATGATAGAATCTATTACTATCTAATTATCGTATCAAACTTGTTATTACAGTATCCTTTTTAAATTACTATAATAATAAGGCGAATAAATGATTGAATTTTATTTGCTTTGCAACAATTTTTAAAAAAAAAAAAACTTTCACAATTAATCATCAAATAAAATTATTCAATGCTTGATATTTTTCTGATACAGTTAATTATTTGCAAAAGATTTTTTTCGAAGCGCCATACTATACTTGGTCAATAAACTATGCCCGATACTGTATCTAAACAATATACTGTATGTATACAGTTTACTATATCTATTCAATGTGCTGCATCTTTTTAATATGCAGCATTGAATTCATTCATTTTTTTTTCTTTTTTAGAAAAAAATTTTCAAATTTTTGAAAACTATGATTAGAATATAATTTGATGATTCCCAATGAAATTGATTTTTCATCAAAAATTTAAATTATGCAATTTCGATGATCGAAACGAATCATTTGATTGGATTAGTTTCTATCAATTATTCATGTGATTGATTAAATTTATAATCAGCTTAACAGGGAGATTAATTCAATTGATAAATCATTCAGTTTGGATTAAAAACTAATAAATGAAAATGAAAAAATAAATGATAATTTTATTTCTACAAAATGTTAGATTAGTGTTTTGAATTTATTTTTATTCTGATATCTAATCAATTTATATA
Organism: Dirofilaria repens; assembly: GCA_008729115.1. Taxonomy (NCBI): domain Eukaryota; kingdom Metazoa; phylum Nematoda; class Chromadorea; order Rhabditida; family Onchocercidae; genus Dirofilaria; species Dirofilaria repens. The sequence continues at coordinate 136,154 of SNRZ01000144.1, forward strand.
AAATAAAAAAATTTATATTTTATATTTCAGATTAATACTTTTTATAAATACACAAATATAAATAGATTTAGTGAAATTATATTTTAGGTTGATATTTTTTATGAATATAAGCAGATTTAATAAAAATTCATAATTCATTTTCACATATGATATTTTAATTACCGTAATATTAACTTATATTCATTAAAAATTAAAAAATTTTTATCTTGAAATGAGAAAAAGGTATAAAAAAAATGATAGCCAAATTTTACCTTAATTTATTTTAATTTACTTATAGCAGATATAGGATATGATCCGATTATGAATGATTACAAATCAAATTTAACAGTTACATAACAGATGTCACTAATGAAGAAATATATTAAATTGATATATACAGGTAATACATAAATTGAACATGTTGTTTATCATTGTTTTACAGATAAAAATACATTTGAACTTTTCGTATTATCTACAGTACAATTTATCAATTTTTATTTTATGATAAATTCCTAATGATAAATGTATTTTGATAATTGCATGATCTAAAATATAGTATTCAGCGAAATTTTATTAAAAAATTTTGATTTAAATCTAACTAATATAATCAGTATATATAGGCAAAAGACGAACTTTGACCTCAACAAATTTTTAACGATAAATGCATTTTTAGATTTGTATGATTTTAAATTTGTACGATGTATTTTTTTTTTTTATTAAATTTAATCCAATTATTTCGACGTAAGCTGATATAACCTATATACATAGATAAAAGATGAACTTTGACCCTTTTAAGCAAATTTATAAAACAACGAATTACTGATCGATTCAGTAAATCATATCGTCTATCCTTCTTACTGAATATATTTGTTATTATCGTTCGAAATTTTATCATGATCCATTTACAAATAATCAATAATCTATAAAAAGTTCACAAATACCAATTCCGGGAATTCTCGAGAATCTATAAATTTTGCTTTTAGATTCCATCTAATATTAAAAAAAAAAATTGGAAAATTTACTCAATAATTTAAATTTGATCATGAAATTTTCGATTTAAAAAAAATTATTCTTTAACTTTTTTTCACTCAATAAACCTATGATCACTTAATTATTGGATATTTTAAATCTGAAAACAAATCTTATCTTATTTATTTTTTATCAATTAAGTGATATAATAAGCATGTTATTTAGAACTAGGATTCAATTCAAATCTGTTAATTTTGATAAAAGATAAGAAAGAAAATTGAGAATAAAATAAATATATCATTTAAAACTAAAAATTTTTTTAATCAAATTTTCAATTTCTAATTTAAAACGACGAAATGAGGAGAAAATATTAATATATCATTAAAATTTAATTCCAGTTGTTGTAAACATAAATTTAATTTTTGAATTTCTAATCCAGATCGATGATAATAATAGGGGGAAATTATCACTAATCAATTGTTACAAAAATTGCTAAAATCAGAAATATCACTGATCAATTGCTATAAAAATTGGTAAAATCAAAATATCGCTAATCAGCTGCTAAGGAAATTGATAAAATTAGAAAATATCACTGGATCATTTACTGTAAAAATTGATAAAACTAGAACGATAACATTAGAAATATCACTAAACAATTGCTTTGAGAATTGATAAAATCAGAAATATCACTAATCAATTGCTATGAAAATTGAAAATTAAAAATATCACTAATCAATTGCTATGAAAATTGATAAAATTAGAAATATCACTAATCATCATAAAATTAAAAATATCAAAAAAATTCTTTCAATGGAATCAAAAAAAAAAAGAAAAATGAAAAAAGATACATACCGGAAAATATTCGTCATAATCTGCGCTGAAACTTTTCCTTTGCAATTTCCCGTTGAGTTTTTTCATTTTTTTTTTTTATTTCTATTTTTTCAAATTTTATTTTCTAAAAACTAAATCGATCGATAAATTTTAAAATTCGCAAATCGTTGCGGCGAATACTTGACAAAATCGCAATGAACACACGCATACATAGAAGATAAAAAAAAAAAGCGATGAAATGGATTTAATAGCCAATATGCGAAATTTTAAAATTCGGAAATCATTGCGGCGAATACTTGACAAAATCGCAATGAACACACGCATACATAGAAGAAAAAAAAAGCGATGAAATGGATTAATAGCCAATATGCGAAATTTTAAAATTCGCAATTCGTTGCGGCGAATACTTAACAAAATCGCGATGAACACACGCATACATAGAAGATAAAAAAAAAAGCGATGAAATGGATTAATAGCCAATACGCGAAATTTTAAAATTCGCAATTCGTTGCGATGAATAAACAATAATATTTAATAAAGTCGCAACAAAAAAAATTTTGAAATAAAATATATAAAAAAATAAAAAACTTTTTTTGTCTTTTTTTTCGCTAAAATTTTTACGCAATTATATTTTTAGTAAAATGAAATTGGAAATTTTGTTAAAATATAACTTTTTTTTTTAATCAAAAATTTACATAAAAATTTATTAAATTAAAAATTAGGCCAAAATTTATCGAACCAAAAATGTCAGATCAAATCAAACTTTTGTCGAATCAAAATTCAGATCAAAGTCATTTTAATCGAGAGTCAGATTAAACATTAATCAAAATTAATGCTCAAATCAAAACTCAAATCAAACTTATTTTAATCGATGATTAAATTAAACTTTTATCAAATCAGTAAAACAGATCGAAAGTCAGATTAAACTTTATCAAGTCAAAAACTCAAATCAAAAACTCATATCAAATTTATTTTAATCGAACGTCAGATTAAACATTAATTAAATCAAGGCACAGATTAAAAGTCATATTAAATCTTATCAAATTAGAGCTTAAATCAACACTCAGATCAAACCTATTTTAATCGAAGATTAGATTAAACTTTATCAACTCAAATCAATCTTTATCAAAATCAAACTTATTTCAATCAACAATTAGATCAATATTTACTACATTCAAGTAAATAATAATTTATTTATATTTACATTAAATGAATAATTTATTTACAACAAATTATACATCATATTATGCATATTAATTTTTCAATTTCAAATTATTAATCATTTCTATTAAATATATGTCAATTATAAAATATAAATTTTATCCCTCCCTCCCATTCTTATCAATAAATCATTTACCATTTGCCCTTGAGCGATAAAAATTTTTGTTTACTTAATTAAGTAATAATATAAACGATTTTTATATATTAAATAAAAATTTCGATAAACTTGTTCAATCAAATACTAATTAATCAAATTAAATTTATTTAGTTACTGCGTATAAAATGTTTGGTGAGCACTTTTTAAAATAACTAAATAATATTGGAATTTTAGAGAGATAAAATTGAATTTGATTTCGAATTTTTTAAAATTTAATTTATTCAATCAATTTAATTACTATTTTACAGATACAAATCAGCTAATAACGCATATTTCGTTTTTTTTTTTTTTTAAATAACTAAATAATATTGGAATTTTAGAGAGATAAAATTGAATTTGATTTCGAATTTTTAAAATTTAATTCATTCAATCAATTTAATTACTATTTTACAGATACAAATCAGCTAATAGCGCATATTTTGTTTTTTTTTTTTAAATAACTAAATAATATTGGAATTTTAGAGAGATAAAATTGAATTTGATTTCGAATTTTTTAAAATTTAATTCATTCAGTCAATTTAATTACTATTTTACAGATACAAGTCGAACAATAAAGCATATTTGTTTTTAATTACAAATATTAAAAGTCTCATTTTTTTTAATTAAAAATTTCTAATAATTTTTAGAACAAAAAATTTTTTAAAAAAGAAATTTGCATTTATTAAATTTTTGAAAAATTATAATTTCACTTTTAAAATTAATCAAAATTTGCGCAAAAAAAGAAAAAAGGAAAAATGAAAATAACAATTTCATTGATATGTTCAAATGCAAAATTTTTATCAAAAAATTTAATTAAATTAATAACTTAAATTTGAACATGAATGAAAAAAAATAGTTTAAAAGTAAGAAAGAAAAAAGATTAATTATTTATAAAACTTACGATTAATTTCAATTTCGTTTTTTGTGATATGACAATTTGCTCTTTTTCTCACCAAAATTTTTTTAGTTAAAATTTTGAAATTAATTTTTGAATTAATCTCAAAATTTAAAATTAATTAAAAAAATCAATTTTGGCTTCAGAAATTGGAATTAAATTTAAATTAATTTGAAATTTCGAATTTGCAAAATGTAAAACTAAGCGTAAAAATAAATTTTAAAAATTGAAATTAAATTTAAAATTTTAAAAATAATTTTATAATTTTTTGAAAATTTTAGTATTTGATTATTTATTAAAAAAATAAAAATAACAAAATTTGTAATTACTTTTTTCTCGATTGATAATTAAATTTTTGCATTTGCAAATTCAAATTATAAGCAAACTAAAATGACAAAATAATTTATTATGAAAATAATTAATTTAAAATTTCAAATAAAAAGACTAACAAATAGATGAATGTTAATTGAGAGACAGAGAGAAGAGAGAGAAAGAGAGAGAAGAGGGAGAGAGAGAGAAAAAAGTTTTAAAAATGATAAATTAATTCTTCATGTAGCAAATCTAATAACATTCCAACAAAAGTATTAACAATAAAATTGATCCGTCTTTTCCTTCTCTCTCATCCAACTTTAATGCTTTTTATTTGCAACTTAGGCTGAAGTACAAATAGCTTTAGGCATTTCTAATCAAAATTTATTTAATAAAATTTGCATAAAATTCTGGGAAGATTTGAAATACCGTACAGAGAAGAAGAGAAAAGAGAAAGAGAAAAATTAGTATAAATTTATGAAATGAATAAATCTCATGTGATTCTGAATCCATTCATTTTCTTAGCTCGAAATCTATTAAATTTTACTGGTGAATGAATCTTAAGCAATTCTGAATCCATTCATCTTCCTAATTAGAAATCTATTAAATTTTAATAGTAAATGAATCGCAAATGATTCTGATTCCATTCATTTTCTTGATTACAAATATTTTTTAAATTTTAATGAGCTAATTTAAAATTTATTTTAAATTAATCAGAATTTTAAATGTATGCAAGTAGACATACATTTAAAAATGCTTGAAAAATAATGAAAAACAAAATATGAGAATTTTATGAAAGCGAAAATGAAAAAGAGAAGATGGAAGGATGCTTGTTTATCATAATTTATCACTTATCATCAATATCACGAGATGAGAGTGATAAAATGGGTAAATCATTGCTTTATCATAAAAAACAATCGTAGTCACTTAACTCCTCTTAATTTATTGCTAATTTAATTTTTTCAATTTCAATTTTCAAATCATTAAAAAATGCATTTAATCGATTTAATTAAAACTATCTTTCGAGAAGTCGTAGAATAATAGAAAAAAAAAAGACTTTTGATAAAAATTTTCAGAAATTTTAAAAGCTTTCTTTAATAATTATCATTGTTATGATTGATAATAAATGCGGGAAAAATAGTAAAAATAAATAAATAAAAGAAAGAGTAGAAAACGTGTCAAAGTTCTTTTTTTACGTGTATACGACATGCAGCGTACGCTGCAAGAATGATTGTATAAAATTATAAAAAAAAAACGTGTCATTTAACTTGTTCACGTATTAAAAAAAAACGTCTAAATTATTTTTTTATTGGCGGAAATGAAAAAAAAAATTGGAAATATAAACGTATTATTTGCGTAAATATAGTTTACGTACGTAGAGAGAATGATAACGTCAAAATTAACATTGAATTTTTTTTTTTTGAACAATTTTATATCAACATATAGCGAGATTGATAATAATCGTTATTTGTCGATTGATAAACGATCGATTGCTTAATCATGATAGCATATAGAGGGAATTTTATGTTATTTGGGAACAGGTGATATTGATCAAATGCTTACCTTTTACGTCAATTTCATCAAATGGTCATATACATATATTTTTTTTTTGTTTGCAGAATAAAAACGTACCAGAATTTGCATAGGAAAAACATAAAAATTATCATTATCATCAATGTAGCTATTCACGTATCACGTACATCAATGTAGCTATTCACGTATCACGTACACATGTGTATTCACGTATCACGTACGCATCAGTGTAGCTA